>PVIU01024976.1:0-24563 GCA_004026605.1 Ondatra zibethicus
TGCAGTATGAAATCCACAAACAAGAGATCAAATGCCTCCCCAGCCCCCAGCCTCCCCAGCAGTGGGAAATGTTCCTTAACCCTAAAAATTTAAGGCTATGGCCTTGTTTGTTATTCCACACAGAGGCCTGAAAATTCTAAGGACATTAGTCCATAAGTGATCAACTTTTCAGGATCTCTTTCTCCTCTCTCTCTCTCTCTCTCTCTCTCTCTCTCTCTCTCTCTCTCTCTCGCTCTCTCTCGCTCTCCTCTTCTCTTTTACAAGCAAGAACATTATCTAGTGGATGATGACATAATGCACAGAGTCCAGCTTAATTATGTAGAAGCACATCTGAATCTAAGTTAATTCTTCCTAGAAAACAAAGAGATTTGTACCCCATTCCCTTTTTTGGTATGATTTGATATATTCACCACACCCTCCATCTTTGGATTTTCATCATCAGGATCCCTCAACCAGAGGTAGTAAAGTGAATCTGCTCCAGCTCAAGGGCTGGAAGCATCTCGACCCAAGATGTCTTTGGAAGAAAAGAGCAGGAAGCCCAAAGAATAAGCAAAGAGAGGATGGGGGTGTAGAACCTTCAAGACCCCATTGCTTCTGTTCTCTGCTTCAGTGGAAACAGTCCCTAGAATCTGAGAGGGCAGAATGAACCTAATCACCGTTCCCAAACGCCATAGCACAACCATAGTGCAGCGGTTTAAGAACGAAAGAAAACTTCAGACAAATATTCATTGAATCTATCATCTGGGTTGCCCTACTTAGTTGGTAACTATCTTGATGACTCATTCTTTTTAAGAGGCCAAATCATCTAAGGACATTGCTAAACAAGCATGTGAAATCATTTCAGATCAAGGATAAACCATGTGTATGTTCATTTTAATCTCTGGGAGATGATTCCTCAATCCAGGGTGCCATCAGTAATTATCATGCCACTATTCATGAGTGTTGTTAGCCAACCCCCCACACACACGATAATATTTTACTACCTTTGTAGGTACCCTTCCTCAGAAGCTGATGTGTATGACCCCATCCCTTTTTGTACTATTTATTTAATAAGCTGCAGTGTCGTTTATGAAAGTACAATGTATAGTAATTTAATCAAAGTATTGACTAGCATCAGCCCTTATTGATGGATTTTCCTCCTTTCTGTAGCCCTAATATCCACTTAGAGATGAAAAACAATATAGTTTGGGTTCCCCTTTCCAGTTCCTATTGAATGACACACCTGGAGCTGTAGGATCAAGATACTTTATGCTTATATCAGCTCAATGATGTTTTCTTGCTAGAAGGATTTTAATATGTTTTGTGAGTGCATCATGCAATGGATTTTGCATGTTTATAATAAACCTTAATAGCAAGTTAATCTATATTATTGATATAATTGTATCAAGTATAAAGAGTATTATGATAATTTTTATAAGACACGATTGTGCTATATTTGTGAAGGCTCATGTTTCCAGTCTGCTTTAAGATTAAGTGTTAGCTTTACTCATTGCTGCTGTTGCTCTCTCTTACCCACTCCCCCACACACTGGCACTCTACAGATATATTAATTTTTTAATGTAGATGTAATTTTAAATATGAATGGCTACTTTACACATTTAACTAGGCTTTTACTATATATGTATATATGTGTATATATATATTTGATTCTACCTGCAAACCCCGGTTTTGTTTGTGGGAATTATTTTTGAGATGAGACTCAGTTAACATCTTCATGTCATCCTGTGTTCGGGTTCCTCCAACACACCTCCTCTTGGAGGCAGCTGGAAACATTTAATTCCAGTATACCTGATACGTTTGTATACATGTGGCATTGTTACAGCACCTACTCTGAACTCTTTGTGTCTGTCTGTCTGTCTGTCTGTCTGTCTTACTCTTTTCAGCCTATGTCTTTTGGGGACTCAAGGGGTGGAGGGGTGGGAGAATTCCTTTCTGTATGTTCATATGGACACAACCAGAATTTGCCCCAGAATGACCCAGTGTGTATTCCAGCACACACAAACTCCATGAGACAAACTTTATCCCCATGCCTACATGTAAACCTCCCTGAAGCTGTTCCCAACAGACCCTTTCCAGAGGCACACACTGTCTTAAAGCTGTTGCTAGAACATTCCAGTCTTTGAAGAGCACTTCTTTGGTCAAACACCTTCCTGATACACAGTGTTTAGAAGAGGCAGGCTTCTGCAGAATTCCCACCTGTCCTTCTAGAAGGTTCCTCTCCTGAAAGCATCTCCCAGCTAAGCTCTCTCGTGTCGTTCTCCACCTGTGCGCGCAAAGCACTGAGACTGAGATAAGGGGCATAGGGCTGTTCTGAAGACCCCTAATCACAGGGCGATATGGAGTAGGGAATGGGCCAGACCAGAAAAGAGCAGTTTCTTCTGCAATCTTTCCTGAATTCTGAACTTCAGAACTCAAAAAGGGTTGATGATGTGTTGATCTTAGAAGCCAAGCTCATCGTCTTGACGACCGTCCTTATCAAAAACACTCGACTTGGTCCAACAGTAAAGGAACTGGCTTATGAGCCTTGGGAATAAAAGGCTTGTTCTTTACCAGGTGGAACAGCAGGGTTGATTGCCAGTGAACCTCTCAAGGTGAGGGAAGCCACAGAGAGAGACACAAGGGTCGTAGAACACTCCATCCCAAGGTGCCAAGCTGCCTGTTTGTCTTAAGCAAATAGCAGGCTTGAGTTTTCCTGTGACAGCCAGCATCCAGCTCCAAGTGATTCGGCTTCTCTAGGAGGCACATTACAATCCCTTAGGTGGCTGTATGCTTAGAGACTGTGAGACAATGTTGTCAAGAGGGAGGAAAATCCCCCAATAACAGAGCCACAGAGCCAGCCTTTTGTCTAAGGAACAGCACACTGGCGGACAACCAGGAGAAATGATAGCTGTTTAAGGAAGTCTATTGTATACACTGCTGGGTGTTAAATTTAGATAAAGGTTAATACTTTAAAGATCTGGGCAGCCTGAGACAGTTATTGCTGCAAAGCTAACTCATGTGGATAGCCATTAGCAGCTGTTAGGTAGGATCAAATGATAAAACTCTACATCACTGTCCCACTCGACAAGACTTGTGTGAAATGGGGCTCCCGGGAAAAGACTGCCATTTGAGCCGAAGCACCATATTAGCAGCTGGAGTCAGGAGGGTGCCCTGAAGGGCTTAGCCCCTGGGGACTCTTTCAGAAGCACCTGCCCTCAGGCTCTCTGCACTGGTAGGTCCTGTGGACAGAACCTGGCACAATCTGAGTCTCCACAGGACCATCTGGCTGTGACCCAGAAAATCCACTGAAATTGTTTTGTATTATACTCCCCGGGAAGGTGGCCATTGCTCAGCAGCAGCTCTTCCCTCTTCCACCACAGGCCAGTGGGCTAGCTCTGCTTTTGGCACGGCATCTCAGGTTCCCTAGCACTTGGGTTGAACGGGAAAAGCTGGAGTATGCTGCCAGGTACAGCCCTGGGAAGGTAATGGGAGGCCCACCTCCAGGCAGGAGTTAATCCAGGAGGTGGATGAGAAGCCCCAGGAACTAAAATGACTGTCCTCACCCCATCGGCCTCTTATCTCTGTGGCCTACTTTGAGTCTTTTCTTTAGTTGGTCTTTTTATTAGTAATTTGAGAAACTCGGGAGGCCCAAACTCAGCCTGAGGTGGTCACATGAAAGATTACCAGAAGCCAGTAATAACCCTCAAGTGTTGCCGCTAGGAGCTACAGTTCTTGGCAGTGTAGTGGCTTTGCCAGGCCCCAAAGAGCCACCCATTGATGTGTCACAAAGAGGAGGCTAAAGTCAGCACCACTGGGGAAGAGCAGGGCTTGAGTTCACCCAGAAAGACATGGAAGGTGGGGGAGAGGCTACGGTGCCTGCATGGGCTTTCCAATGGGGGCCATTGTCGCAAACAGAAGTGACCCTTTGTTGGTCTTCAGATGTGTGTGTTTATTGTCAGGGACAGTCTGTTTCCCTCTCAGACTCTACTGTAGGAAGTCCTTTGCTCTGGCAGCAGACCCTGGAAGCCACTAAGCTCCACCTCTTTCCGTCTGATAATTGGGCAGCTGAGACTAGATGCAGAAGTTTAAAAAAAAAAAAAAACCACAACCAACAGTGTCCTGCCAGTTTCTGCTTAGCAGGAAAAATAAGAAGGTTTGTGCAGGACTTTGTTTTCTCAAAACGGAAGAGAGGGGAAAGTGAGAGTCCCATGGCTTTGGAGGCCTCGGCAGGGCAACACCACCTGAGAGTCGTTTTCTCGCCTTGGTCTTACGACATCACCTATTTCTTGTGTGTACACGTCACACTGTTTCCTGTTTGTTTACAGTCCCAGAAAGGTGGGGGTGCCTGCCTCCGCCCCACACATGACTGAGCACACCAAACATGCTCAAGAGATGCATGCTGACCACGGGAGGCACAGGACAGTGGTCAGCAGTAGCTCCTCACAGACTGGGCGTTAGGAAACAGGTTTGAAAACTCGTTTTCCTTGAACCTCTGTTAACAAAATACACTGGACAGTTAACACTCCCGCCATGTCTCATTTGGGCCAGTGCAGCGAATATAGAGAAAGCTGTGTCTTTCTGACGTTAGAATAATCCAGAAAGCCAGGAAAGGGTGCTTGAGGTATGCACAGACGCAGTGTTCTGGAAGTGGTGTCCCCTGTTGTCCTAGTGACACTGCAGCGTCAAGACTCAGTGGTCAGACGCATCTATGGTTCAGCTTTCTGTGCCCCTCATTCATGTGGTCAGGTGTCAGTAAACACGCTGGACACACTAAGTCATTAAACAGCCTACTGTGACCCTCCCCAGAAGCCCACAAGTTCCAAAGACTTTTTTTTTAAACCTAAGACAAGAAATTAACTTATTAACTCTAGTAGAAGACCTGAATATCCTGAGCTATTTGTACTTTTTTATAGAGAACTTTAATAACTCAATTCTTTTAAAAATGAGTTTTTTTAAAATAAGACTAATAAAAATTTCATAAAATTCCAATTCCATGGAGCCTGTAGGAAGACTTAACCCGAGTTGGATAGCACACCCTTGACCCGCAATCCCACTGCAGGATTTTCCCACGCCAGTAAGGTCTGGAGTCCACATTGGAATGGCTGCAGGATGGTACTCTCTCTTTAGTAGACACTAAAGACAGCTGCCTAAGGTTTAGGTATCTTTAAACTGTAGGGAAGATGGCTTCATAGCCCCCCTTCCTGATGCAGCCCTAGGAGAGCATTCCTAGGAATCTCGGGGACCCTCTCCTTGCTTTCTAAGAGTCTGTGAGCAAGAAGGGGGTGCTTCTTTGACAATGTCTCCAGTTGCTTCTGATCCCTGAGTCTCTCGCATTTGGTAAAAATTGAGAGATGCCCTGTAAGGATTTTGCCCATTGGGCAGTTTAAACTTACTATCCCAAGAAGTAAGAGGCATCATGGGGTGTGCCTAGGGCATCTGTTTCCATTTCCCTGTGTGTGAGTAGACAGAACCCTACTTTTCAGAAAATAGCTACCCATCCCACTTTGTAAGAACCCCCTTTTTTCTAAAATATGACAAAAGGCGGCTTTGCACTTTCAGATTAAACAACTGTGTCTTTTGTCTCCTGCTTCTTTTAAAGGCTATTCTGTGACCAATGTTTGTAGATTTTTGTTAATATTTTGCCTGGAAAAAAATGTGACTCTCTCTTTGGGAGGTTTAGTAGACTATTAAACATTATCTGCGAAGGTGGTTACTATTTTGAGCCTAAGGGTTTCTAAGAATCGGCTTTCCTGACTATGAAGGTTTTTCAGATTATCTTTTATAGGCGATCAGAAGCATTGGAAGTTGCGTTTCCTATACAATTTCTGTTTTGTTTTATGAAGGGCACGCCATGTTTAAATCTCTCATTGAGAAACGCCATGCAAAACCCCAAATTGGTTTGGAGGAAGGAGTGCAGGTTGAGGTTTTACAGGCTTTAAGCCCCTGATGAGCCTTAGGGGCTGTGCCACTGCTCATTCAGTTGCCTCGCAGGTGAAGGATATGTAAATTACTGCATAGCTTTCTCGGATTTGTGTAACCTCTAATCTTCGTTTGCATGATTCGCTTTGTTAGATGCATTCATTGTAGTTCGGAAGCAAGTGTGTATGAATAAAGATACTGATCACTGCTGAGTGAACGGCTGTCATTTGCATCCCCCGTAATGGCCTTGCTGTTCTTTCACTGTATGGCATCGCCTCCAGATGCATTCTGTAGGACACTTTCTCTTCTTTTCACCTGTTTCAGGCCTGGCCTGCTATTAAAGTCGCCTTTTTAAGAACATCATAAAATAGCTTTGGGGACTGGAGAGATGGCCCAGCAATTACAGGCCTGGAGTTGAGATCCCAACACAAACAGCAGGCAGTGTCCCACAAGGCCAGCACCGATGGACTGGACATCTTCTAACTTCTGAGCAGGCCTGTGTGATAACATGAGCCACTTGTCCATGCACTCACATACAAATAAACAGATGAATAAATAAATAAGCGTATTTCAAAGAATCGAAATGCTGTGTGCCAGGCCAGTGAGATGGTTCAGTGGGGGAAGGCACTTGCCACCCGAGGCCCCAAGTTCCATCCTCAGGACTCCCATGTTGGAAGGAGAAAACTGACATCTAAAAGGTTATCTTCTCACCTCCACATTCATGCCATGGCTGGTTCTCTCTCTCTCCTCTCTCTCTCTCTCTCTCTCTCTCTCTCTCTCTCTCTCTCTCTCTCTCTCTCTCTCTCCAGTATCTCACATAGTCCGGGTTGTCCTCAAAGTCTTTACAGTTTGAGGATGACCCTAAATTCCTGATCCTCCTGCCTCTTCACCATCCTATTAGGGTACAGTAGAGTACGGGCAAACCACCACATCCAATTATAGTGCTGGGAATTAAACCGATGCTCTGTGCACACCACCTGAGCTCTGCCCCAAACCCCCAACCCCCAGTTTCTAAAAGCCAAGGACTGACACCAAGGACTGATGTTGACAGCGTGTCTTGCTCACCCCTCCATGCCGTCTTCCTCTGAGAGGTCTCTCTCACCTCATTCATAGCTTTGTCCCACTGTACCCCACTTCCTTCCCATCCCCAAGCCTGCAATGCCTAGCCCAGGCCTGCTCATTTTAATGCTTTCTGCATTCATATGTGCAACCACTAGGTCAACATCCTATCCCTAAGATGCTGAACTCACCTAACCTCCTGATGTTCAGGGTCTTTCAGCTGTCATGGAAAGGGCCAGGGGATGAAGTTCTGGGGAAAAGCTCAGAACACTATGTTTACACCCAGGGTCATCCTGCCTAAAGCAACATCCTCAGGAACAGCCAGTGGCCAGAAGGGACCAAGTCATTCCACCAAGGTTAACACTGTGGTAGCTTCAGAAGCACAGACAAGATCAGTTATGGCTTGTCCACACAACCCTACAGAGGTGGATATGGGGTATCAGGTGTCACCAGAATAGAAACTCGAAAACTAGCTCCTCTCCCATCCCTACCTCTGCCCATTGACACCCAGTCTGTCGGTGGGCATTATTGATGGGGCCACTCAGTCAGGATTTTCAGCGGGGGGGGGGGTGTCTAGTTTGCCCCTGGGGCATCTAGAGTTTTTTGGGATGACATAGCCAGGAGGTATGCTGCTGAATTGACTGGGTACAGGGTGGCGATGCTGCCAAATTTCCCACAATATATGGGACAGTTCCCACTGCAAAGCATTGCCACACCCCAAATTTTACTGGTCCTGCTGATGAAAGGCCTAATCTAAAATATCTCCTAAATCCTCCTACTTCACTCCATCATCAATTGTCCCTACCCTGTTCACCTACCCTGAGATCACCCTTGATCTCTCACAGCTGTCCCTGCACAGCAGCCCAAAGGACCTGTTGAGACAGGCCCTTCCCGTTGGAAGCCTCTGGCAGCTTCCCATCACCCACCACCCACAGACTGTCAGTATGACCTACTCTTGGGATCCTGGGCCAACAGTTGGTAAGGTAAGCTCAGAAACGCTGACCTGAGGGCTGGGAAAATAGCTCAGTAAAGTGTGTGTTTCACAAGCATTAAGGACCTGTGCTCAATCCCCAGAACCCATGTTTAAAAAGCTGGGCATGATGGTGTGTGCTTATGATCCCAGCACTGGGGAGATGGAGGCAGGACCCATGGCCACCCAGCCTAGCCAAATAGCCACGCCTCTAGCCAATAAAAGACCTTGTCTCAGAAAAACAAGGCAGACAGTTCGTGAGGGACAACACCTGAGGCTGTTCCCAGGCCTCTGGGGGTGTGTGCCCATACGCAAGATGCTGACCTACTGTGTGTACACAAGATACCGACCTACTGTGTGCATGTGTGTACGGCTGTTTCCTATCAGAATGTACTAAGCGAGAGGCCAACATACTTGTCATGTTCACTGCTGGACCCCAGCAAATAAAGTAGTGTTTGCACATAGTAGAGACCCAAAAGAATATTTATCTAATGAGTGACTGCATAAAAAGTCCCCAAGGCCAGGCAGTGGTGGTGTGTGCCTTTAATCCCATGACTCAGGAGGCAGAGGCAGGGGGATCTCTGTGAGTTCAAAGCCAGCCTGGTCTACAAGAGCTAGTTCCAGGGCAGGCCCCCAAAGCTACAGAGAAACTCTGTCTCGGGGGAGGGGGAAGACCCCAAGAAGGCTGTGGTATTCCAAGGTACTAGAGGAGCCATTGCAAGGCCATGTTCCTTGCCCTGGAGGTGTTTGCACACTAAGGAGGCAAAATAGACACAAGGGCATGGCTTAAAGATGAAAAATTCCAGAACTGGATGCCTTAGAAACCCAAGTTCTGTTTCTGTCCTTGAGCCTAGAGTCTAGGGGCAGTGGCTGTCTGCGATTCCCCTTGGGCAATCAGTGAACACCAGAGGTTTCTTTCTAACCTATTGTGTGCTCATGGGGGTTGCTGTAAAAATCATGGTTCAGCCAACATGGTACCACACACACAGCAAAGGCTATGTGTTTTCACACCCTGCCCCAAGAGAGAGCATCGCAGGGAGCAGGATACTGCCTGCTGGGTGTATGCAAGAAGTACTTTGGGCTCTAAGGCAGCAAAATTGAATATCCCGAGATTCTTTTCTTTTAAGATAACTCAAATATATTGCAGGCAAGCCTGTTCTGTTCTAATCATGGAAAGAGAAAATGGAATCTGGCGAAATCAAAGGACTAGAGGTAGGTCTAAGGCCTTGATAGACAGACAGGTGAGTGTGTTAAAGAAACAGAAGTCTGAAGCAAATGACAGACACAAGTGTGTGGACACATTCATGCACAGTTGCAGGCGCAGGGGTGAGCCATTGTAAAGGTGTGAGACACTTGTACAGTTCTTTTGTTTACATTTATTTAAAGCCCACAGTGACAGTCACCTCAGGTAGAAACTAGTGACCTTGGTCATCTTATATGTTCAGAGATATTGAATACCAATACATAGGGGAGCAAACGACGGACGCCCCAAGTCCACTGTAAGTGAGGAGATGTGAGCTGTGCCCGGTGCTTCCTGGAGGGGAAAGCCAAGAAGCTGTGGTCTGATGAAGGAGGGGCTAGAAAGGGGTTAGTGCAAGCAGAAACTAACCAATGGGAAGGAGAGAAAGGGCTGATGTTCATCTAGCACCTGTTATAGGATCTAGACATAATGACCTCATTCACTCCTTGTGGCCCTCATGGGAGGACTTAACAGATGAGGAAACCTTGTGATAACTCTATATGGTAAAGGCTACAGTTCACACCTTAATGATGGGAAAATCAAGGTGCAGGTGCTAAGAGGCATCAGTAAGCTGGGTACAAGCTGAGTACCATCCATGTCTGCTCTTCCCAGCCTCAGCTGCTGTCGAAGATGCTGCAGCAGGACAGAGATGCAGATCCTTCCTGCATCTTGCTCTTCATCACTTCCCTTCGAGCTTGCACCAAGGGGGAGAGTTCTTGGTTGATTGGATCATGAGACTAAATGCCCCTCTGCAGCTGTTTCCACAAGTTCACCCCCATCTTCACCTTCTTTCTCCAGGTTTTATCTCCCCCACCCCCTTAGCACTATGTCAGGGAGCAGAGAGAAAAATAGCATCGCCGTTCTTAGAACCCGGCAGGTATTTCACAGCCGCCCACACCTGCCTGCCTCTTGCCCAGAGAGAGCCAGGAGAGAGAAAATGAGCTGCAGGAATGGCTGGCTGGCCTAGGGCTCAGCCTCCCCTGCAGCCTTGAATTGAGGCTCCTCTCCTAGGAGTGGAAAGCTATCGGAGGGGAGCATGGCCTAATGGGTAGGGGACTTTAGCAGAACAAGATGCCCAGTGTCTATTGTGATGAGCAGCCCAGGAAGGAACAGTGGGACTTGACTACAACAGAACACTGTAGGGATGCTTTTACTATTTTAGGATTCAACAAAAATAACACCTTGATTTCTAGAACTAATACAAAGAAGGAAAATGAAACCCCATTGCCTTGAAGACAGTACTGTCAAACTTAATAACCAGGTAACCAGTCCATCATATTTTGTTATCACATCTTTCTGTGCTAGCAGAGAAATATTAAATGTCAGTGGGGTTTACAGCTATTGATTGTGTGTGTGTGTGTGTGTGTGTGTGTGTGTGTGTGTGTGTGTGTGTGTGTGTTGCACATATGGTGTGTGTGTGGGTATATGCACAAGTACAACAGACAGCATGCACAGGGAGGCCAGAGCTCAATGCCAGGCATCTTCCTCTATTGCTGTCTGACTTGTTTGTTTGTTTGCTTGCTTGCTTTGAGACAGCATCTCTCACCGAACCTGGAGCCCATCAATTCAGTTTGAGTAGCTGGCCAGGGAGCCGCAGGGATCCTCATGCCTCTGCCTCCCTAGTGCCGGGTTTATGGGCACCTGTGCCCCTGTGCCCAGCCTTTTTATGTGAATTCTGGGGATATAAACAAAGGTCCTCATGCTTGCATGGCAAACACTGTACCAACTAAGTCATCTCCCCAGCCCCTACATTAAACATTGTACACACCCAGAAAGACATGAACAGAGAGAAAGGAGGCCAAAAAGTGTAATGAGAGGCGAGTGTCCCGCCACCCGGTTAGCTTAACTCCTGAAATAATTACACAGAAATTGTATTAATTAAATTATTGTCTGGCCCATTATATCTAGTCTCTTTTTGGCCAACTCTCACATCTTGATTTAACCCATTTTTATTAATCTGTGTTTACCATGAGGTCGTGGCTTACCGGGAAAGATTTAGCATGTCTGACTCTGGCGATTTTATGGTGGCTCTCTCTGTCTCTCCCTTTTTTTTTTTTTTTTTTTTAGAATTTTGTTTTGTCTTTTTGCCTATCTAAGTTTTGTCCTATCAAAAGGCCAAGGCATTTTTTTTATTCACCAATAAAAACACTTGATATACTTATGTTAGTTATATATAATTCAAAATGTATTCAGGACCTAAAGAACAATGAATTCTGCTATTTAACAGATGAGCCATTTCAAGGTTTACTTGTGTGCACACACACAGATCATATACACGCTATCTCCTAGCACACCACGCTACTTGTTACCGTATATTTTAGTGGCTGTGTAACTAACTATTTTGCCACTTGACAACTTAAATATTTGCTGTCTCACAATTTTTTGGTTTTTGTTTCAGTTTGGTTTTGGCTTTTGGGGGTTTTTTTGGTTTGGGGGGGTCGTTTGTTTGTTTGTTTGTGTTTTGGTTTTTCAAGACAGGGTTTCTCTGTAGCTTTGGAGCCTTCTTGGAACTCTCTCTGTAGACCAGGCTAGCCTTGAACTCACAGAGATCTGCCCATTTCTGCCTCCCAAATGCTGGGATTAAAGGCGTGTACCACCACCACCCAGCCTGTCTCACAGTTTTTACGGGGTGGGAGTTTGGGACAGCCTAGCCGAGATGACTGGCCCCAACTCTTCATGAAATGGCAGTGGTGACATTCTTGTCCTCAGACATATCTCCATGAGTCTTCCTGTTGGTTTCTATATTTTCCCCTTTTACTTTTAATTATAAATGCACTACTGCTATCCTACATAGTGATGGTTAAAAATCTTGAAAAGGGGGCTGAAGAAATGGTTCGGTGGTTAAGAGCACTGGCTGCTCTGGCTGAGGACCCAGGCTCAATTCCTAGCACCCATATGGTTCTCTGTAACCATCTATAACTCCAGGTCCAGGGGCTCTGATGGCCTCTGTGGCCTCTGCACACATGTACACAAACATACATGCAGGTAAACACACTCATATGCACAAAATAAAAATTTAATATTATTGTTTTGAAATCTTGAAAAATATGGAAAAATCAAGACAAAAATAATAAATTTCATTCATCATCACAGAACCTAAAGAGAACACGATGACATCTGAGTTTGTTTCTTTTCTTCTTGCATATTATCTTACCCTTTTGGGCTTACAATGGGCAGCCAAGTGCCTCCCCTGCTTTTCCGTGTATGTATAGTTCCATGAATATATAATATTGCATACCTTTCTCAAGTCATTAAGAACTCAATTCTGGTTGGTTGGTTTGTTGAAACAAAGTCTTGCTGCATAGCCCAGGGTGGCCAGAAAGTCCCTTTGGAGCCCAAGCTAGCTGGGATGGTTTGAATGAGAAATGTCCCCAATAAAGTCAGTTATTTGAACCCTTGGTGTCCCATGTGTGGTGTTGTTTGGGGAGGTGAGCCTTGCTGAAGGAAGGATGTCACTGGGGCGGGCTTCACCCCACTTCCAGCCCTCACCCTGCTTAGTGCTCTTGGTTAAAGGTGTAATCGCTCACTTTCCTGCCCCTGCCGCCAAGCCTGTCCCTTGCCACCATGCCTCTTGCCTGCCCCTGCTGCCAAGCCTGTCCCTTGCCACCATGCCTCCATCCACCCACCATGATGCATACTCATCCCAGCCCTCTGGAACAATAAGTCAAAATAAATTTTCTCTTCAAGCTGCCTTTGGTCATGGCATACACGATGCTTTTATCACAGCATCAGACAGGTAACTAATACATTGACTTTGAATTACAAAATTCCCCTTACCTCGGGCTGCCAGCTCCTGGAATTACAGGCACGTGCCACCACATCTGGATCTCCACTGAGTATCTTCAGCCTTCTGTTGTACAAATTAATAACATTTGTTATTAAGTCTGCTATCATTAAATTTTCAGAAACTTCCATTTTTTTTTTATTACTTCGAACAGTTAATTCAGTGGTGGACACCTTTGGTCCAAATTCTTTCAATACTTTTGTGTCATTTCCTCAGCTGGATCCCAGAAACATAATTGAATATTCTTTTTAAAAACTATCGGTATTTGTTTATGGTTTATTGTGGTTTGTTTATTTGAGACAGGCTCTCATGAAACCCAGGCTAATCTCAAACTTGTAGCTGAGGCTGGCCTTGAACTCCCAATCCTCCTGAGTGCTGGAATTACAGGCTACAGCACTGTGCCTGATTTGAAACTTTGCTTTCTGTAGTAACATTTTCTTGCCCCAGGATCGACTAAAAACCAGCGGGTTTTTGTCTTGTTTTAATGTCGTACTGTTTCTACATGACTTGCCACCTGGTCGTCGTCAAGAGTCTATGCGCTCATCTCTTCATTCAGCAAATATTTATGTGCACCTTGTACAGTGCACCAGGACCAGGCTACACTAGGGGTGCGGTGGCTGTCACAGCGTGTAGTCAAGAGGATATTTGCCTTTGGCTTCTTTCTGCGGGATTTGAAGCCACTTGAAGTAAAACATGCCAAGCAAATAATTAAATAGAAATAGACCATCAGGCCCGAAGAGAATAAAAACGTATATTTTCCACAAGAATCAATAAAATCCCTGTCAGTGAGCTTAAAGTTATCTGTGCATTTCCTAGAACCCAAATAAAGCGGGAGCCATGACGGTCAGTCATGTGGTTCTTGTTCCAGGAACCTTTACGCCTCTGGGGAAGATGGCTTTTCCTAGCACTGGATTCCAAAAGAAAGATTTTATTGCATCAAAGAGACATTGTCAATATCAAAATTTTGCTTTTAGTAGCATTTTGGAGTATTGTTTTATTTTGTTTCTTTTTGAGATAGGGTCTCACGTGACACAAGCTGGCATCAAACTCTATAGCTGAGACTGCCCCTCAACTCCTGATCCTCCTGCCTCCACCTCCCTGAGACGAGAAGACAGTCCATACTGTACTGCAGAAAAGCAGCTGACAGATTGGAGTAGTTTTGTTCCTTCTTTCCTTTCTTCTAAAGCAATCATTTCCGTGGCCTGTCTCCCCTGGCCTGTCAGCTGTGATCTGCATCAACTACTAGGCATAATATAAAAATGAAATTTTATGAAGGTGACCGGCAGGGATGTTCAGGCCAGTGTCTGGAAAAGGAGCCAATGACACGGTCCACCTCGGTCCAAGAAAAGGATTTCGAATTCCTGGAGGAAAAAGAACAATGAGATGTCATGTTTTATCTGTCAACTTGGCAAAAGTTAAAAGCCTGTTTTAAAGATTAAAACCCAATTTTGGCAGGAGTTGGGGAAGCCAACCCTCGCCTACCCTGTGGGTGGGAACAGAAATTGGTGCAATAATTTTGGAGGGCAATTTGGCACTCTGTAACAATAGTCTTTTAAAAATGTGCTTACACACAGCTGTTCTACTTTAGGAGACTTTTGCAAGGGGAGGGGTGAGGCACACAAGCCTGGGGTGGTGGAACTTCATTCTCCCAGGCTGTTAGGATTGAGGTCAACCAGCTGCAGAGCTGGGGTTCAGCTGGCCTTCGCAGTCACTCACATAAGCTTATATTCATTTATTCATTTGATCATTCATTAATTTATTCATTTTGAGTGTGTATTGGTATGCGTGTGGAAGTGTGTATGGGTTTGGGTTCATGTATGCCACTGCACGGGCATGTGCGTGCGTGTGGAAACCAGAGAACAACCTCAGACGCCACTCCTCCTCAGGGTTGTCTACCTTGCTTGTTTGAGACAGGGTCTCTCACAGAGACCTGAGGCTGATCAATTAGGCCAGGTTGGCTAGCCAGCCAGCGCTGACCATCGGCCTGTCTCTACCTGCCCAGTGTTGGGACTACAACAATCACGTGCCACCCTGACTGACTGGATTTTTCACTGGGGTGTTGGAGATCAACCTAAGCCCTCGTCTTTGCATGCCAAGGGCTTTACTGACTGTGCCATCTCAGTCCACCCCGTGCCATGCTATCTTTTTAAACCCTGTTATTTTGGAATAATTTAAGACTCAGAACAGTGTGGTCTCTCCCCATCTGTTCTTCAGCCAGATTCCCCTTCGATTTTGATCAATGCAGGCAAGTGCGTGAACAGAGCTAAGGAGCGGCTGCCCCACTGGAGGCCTTCTCCGGAGTTCCCCGGTGTATGTCCACACACACACACACACACACACACACACACACACACACAGTGTGGGCAATCCGCTGCTGGGGAAGTCTACCACATTGGGTGGGTTCTTATCGGCCACCACCATCATCAGGATTTGGAACTTGTTCTAGACCATAAGAAGCTCACTTCTACTGGCACTTTGCAGTCAGACCCCTGCCTCACTGGAGCCCCTGACAACCACCACTGTGTTCTGCCTCCCTAGCATTTGTCATTTTTAGTGTTGTAGAAACAAAAGCACACAGGCCTGGAGGGGTGGCTCAGTTAGTGGGGTGTTTGATGCACAAGGATAGGGACCTGAATTCAGGTCCCCACACACAGAAACACCTGGGTGTGATGACAGACGCCTGCTGTCTCAGCTCCTGGGAGAGAAGGCAGGTAGACCCCTGGTGCTTTCTGGCCAGCCAGGCTAGTGGAATATGTGAGCTCTGGGTTCAGAGAGAGGCCCTGTCTCAAAAATAAGATGGTAAGCAATAGGGGAACCTAGCCAGGGTTGATCCTGACCTCCACAAAAATGGGCATATACATGCATGTGTAACTGCACACACACACACACACACATACACACACACACAGAGAGAGAGAGAGAGAGAGAGAGAGAGAAAGCTTATGTATATTTTATCTTCCTTTTCTTCTCTCTCTTTTTTTCAAACCTTTAACCAACTACACCTTCCCCTCGCTCCTCCTTAGCCTGTGCTCATTCTTTCAGTTTCTTCATCCATAGACCAATCCTAAGAGACAGAAAGGTGACCCATGAACTTTTGGATGGAGCCACATCACTGTGCACCAATAGGCCCATGAATATTGGCCACATTAGGTTCCCAATTCAGATCCATTTACCTGTGGCTGAGGGGAGCAGGCTTCTTAGTACAAAACATGCTCAGCTCAGCATGGCATGACCCCACCACTGAGGAGGGTACAGGGAAGTCCCAGCCGAGAAGGGCAGGGGCACACCACGCCCAGCTCAGCACACAACAATCGCAACATCCATGGCTATGAGCTAAGAACCCTGAGCAATTCACGGTTGATATGGGGTGACCATGTATTCCCTAGGTCCTCCAGACCCCAGGAGATGCACATGCACTGGAGTGAGCCCATCCTAGGCATTCCATTTGCTTTGCCTAAGGGGGAGTTTAGGTGAGAGTCTGGGACATGAGTATAGGAGGAGGGGCCGCTTGTTCATCCTGAAATAATCACACAGAAACTGTATTAATTAAATCACTGCTTGGCCCATTAGCTCTAGCTTCTTATAGGTTAACTCTTATATTAATTTAACCCATTTCTAGTAATCTATTATTGCATGTGGCAGTGGCTTACCAGGGAAAATTCCCAGCATCTGTCTCTGGCCAATCCATGGCATCTCTCTGACTCCACCCTTCTTTCTCCTAGCATTCAGTTCTGTCTTCCACGCCTACCTAAGTTCTGCCCTATCAACAGGCCAAGGCAGTTTCTTTATTCATTAATAAAAGCAACACGTAGACAGAAGGACCTCCTACACCACATGAGGTCCCAGAGAAGACATCTATATTCCGATCTTGGTCCATGAAAGTTTTCTAGTCTGGGGCCAGGTCTGGAGATAACAAGTTAACACAGAAGAGCTTCCAAAGGTTTCCCAGGTATGAGAAAGTGGCTTCTTGTGCAGTTTCTTTGTTTTTAAAAATGTGTGTGTGTGTGTGTGTGTGTGCGCGCGCGTGTGCGCGCGGGATATGACCAAGTATGAGAGCACATATGTTTGCAGGAACAAATGCACATCAATGCTAACGTGTGTGGAGGCCGAAAGCTGACCTTCAGTGATGCCTCCAATCAGTCTCCACTCTACTTGTACAGCCCAGGTCTCTCAGGGAACCTAGAGTGCACTGATTTGGTTTATCTAGCAAACCAGTCTGTTCCAGGGAATTCCCCTGTCCCCGCCTCTGGAATGCTAGGATTGCAGGCATCTGACACATCTGCCCAGCTTTTACAAGACTGCTGCGGATCTGAATCCTGGCCCTCACACTTGGGCAGAAAGGGCTTTAGCCACCAAGCACCTCTCCACTCCCTGTGTGGTTTCTCCAGACATCCTTACCCAGGGAACATTGCCCAGAAGGCTATAGCTATGGCAAGAACAATTTATAGATAAATAAAATAGAACCCAAAACAATAAACTAAGGGCAGCAAAGAAAGATTAAAGGCCAGAGAGGAGATGCTGGGAATTTATTATACGGAAAACAATGCAGTGTAAAGATTCCCATGAGCTAGGCGGATCATTCCATCCTGGAAGCCGCCTTGAGCCAGGTGGATCGTTCCATCCTGGACACCCTGTCCATCCTCAGCCACCATGCACCCTCCTGTCTCCAGACTCCCGGTGGAGCAGAACCAGAATGTTAGTGCTGGTCAGGAAGGTTCTTCCACACCCCTCCTCCACTCCCCACCCCCGCCACTAGAGAGAAACTATAAGGCCACCATGTAATTAA
The DNA here is from genome assembly GCA_004026605.1 of Ondatra zibethicus. Classification (NCBI taxonomy): domain Eukaryota; kingdom Metazoa; phylum Chordata; class Mammalia; order Rodentia; family Cricetidae; genus Ondatra; species Ondatra zibethicus. The sequence continues at coordinate 17,738 of PVIU01024976.1, forward strand.
CAGATGTGAGTCAAAAACATTATGATAAATGTAGGAAGCCGTCCCTCAGTGTCTGTGCTCATTTTTGTCAGTTTGACATAAACTGGAATTGCCTGGAAAAGGGAAACTCCAAATGAGGGCCCACCTCTGTCAGACTGGCCTATGGATGTGTCTGCGGGACAATTTTTTTCAGTAGAGATTGATGCAGGAGTGCTCAGCTCACTGCAAGTGGTGCCACCTCTGAGCAGGTGCAAGCTGAACAAAACCATGAAGGGCAAGCCAGTAAATAGCATTCCTCCATGGCCTCGGCCTCAGGTCCTCAGGTCCTATAAACCAAGTCAACCCTTTCCTCCCCAAATTCGTTTTGGTCATGATACTTATCCCAGCAACAGAAACCAAGCTAGGACAGTATCCCTGGGGTCTCTAAGGATATCAATATCCATATTGTGCTGAAGTGCCCCATATGAAATAGAGGGGGTGGGATATGGCCCAGCCTGCAATGGAGGCTGCTGGCAGGTCCCTTAAACAGACCAAGGGGTGGAAGGCTGCTGTGGCCAGAAGGGATTCTATCAGGCTCCTTTGCTGGTCTTCTAGCAAGCTCCTCCACTCATTTATTTCAAAGCTTTTTTCATTAACTTCAAAGCTAGGAAATGGCTACTTAAGATGCTGTTTCCTGTCATCCTGAGAGCCAGGTAATTGGGAGGTGACACAAGCCTAGCCTGGCTTCCTTTGTTCTGACATGAATGGAAATGCTCTCATTTTCCGGCTCCCCTTTTCTCTACACTCCCATGCCATCTTGGAGGGACAGGGTTCTCGCCTTTGCCTTCAGAACCCGGCCTCTCTCCAGGTTGATAAGGTCTGTCATGAGCAGCGTACCTGGTGGGAGAAGACCACTAGTCAGGCCCCATATTAGTGAGCTGAGCTGCCTTCCTGCCCATGGAGCCCGGAGCCCTGGGCAAGCTTCCAGAGGGGTGACTGTGAAGTCATTCTTCCTGGTGGAGAGCTCTCTAAGGCCCTACATACCTGTCGCCAGGCCTGTTTAATCCCTTATGGTTGGTAGGTGTTGCTCCACACTGATGTCTTTTTTGTTTTCTTTTGTTTTTCAAGACAGGGTTTCTCTGTGCAGCCCTGACTGTCCTGGAACTCATTCTGTGTAGACCTTGAACTCACAGAGATCCACCTGCTTCTGCCGCCCAAGTGCTGGGACTAATGGTGTGTGCGACAATGCCTAGCTATGATGTCTTTATCTTTGTGTGTGGGTGGGTAGTATATAAGCATATACATGTTCTTGTGTGTGTGTGTGTGTGTGTGTGTGTGTGTGTGTGTGTGTAGAACAGAGGTTGATGTCATTTGTCCTCTATTGACCCTCCCCCCTTGATACAGGGCCTTTCACTAAACCTGGAACTCCCAGCTGGCAAGCTGGCAAAGTCCCACACAGTAGCAAAATTAGAGTTATGAAATAGTAACAAAAATAATTTTACAGTTGGGGGTCACTACAACATGAGGCACTGTATTAAAGAGTCACAGCATCAGGATGGTTGAGTACCACTACTTTGGAGTTTGTGATTCCCTGCAGAGATCTTCAGAATCTCCTGGCTCTTTAGCCTAGGGGGAGCTGTCCAGGTGCTGACTGCCATTGTGCTCCCCCAGCACCCTGCTGGAGCTTCTTCCTCCTCGCCGCCCCACCCACTCCACCCAGGGCCTGTATTTGAGACTATTCCTTGTAGCTTTCTCTGTAACCAAAATTGGGAGACATCTTCATTCTGCGGGTGGGCTCCCCTGACCCTGAAACTGTTTTAGAAGCAATCATCTAGTTACCAAGGGGACGACGCAGGAGAGCAGAAGCCGAACAGCTGGCCTGTGAGCAAGCAGGGAGCACACAGTACAGAGAACATGGGGAACAGCCATGCTGGGAACAAGAACGGCTGTGGCAGTCACCAGGTGGGAATGCAGGCGGCAATGTCATCACCTCGGTTCCACAGGATGCTGCCTTGAGAGTAAGGGAGAGCGTGTTCCCATGCAAGAAAGGAAATCGCGTCTTTTCCTACTGAGCCTGGAGCCCCAGCGAGGCACTTACTGGGCTGCGGGAAGGAGAGGGGTGGGTAACTGGGAGGGAGCGTGGAGAACAGCTCAAACTGGCTGATAGAAAAATGGAGGGATGTGGCTAGGTCTGAAAGAATGGGGGGCAAGGGAGAATATACCAGTGTCTCTGTAGAACACCTGTCATGCCCTGCAGGAGGAAAGGGGAGTCACTCACAGAGCAGACTCTATAGAAAAAAAAAGAGCTGGAGAGCTACGTAGCACAGCCTTACCTTCCAGGTCCCCTACTGGCAGCCTCCGCTCCCTCCTTCCCCATCCTCTTCTCCTTCTCTTCCCCTTATACTCTTCTTCTTCTTCTTCTTCTTCTTCTTCTTCTTCTTCTTCTTCTTCTTCTTCTTCTTCTTCTTCTTCTTCTTCTTCTTCTTCCTCCTCCTCCTCCTCCTCCTCCTGTAGTTTAGGATGGCCTCAAATTTACTACATGCCCAAGATGACTTTGAAGGCCTAAACTGATCTTCCTGTCTCCACTCCCTCAGTGGTTGGATTATCAATATTCACCATCATACCTGATTTGTGAGGTGTTTTAGGACTGTGCATGCCAGGCAAACACTCTACCAGCTGGGCCACATCACCAGCCCTAGCCCGGTCTTCCCTGCTTGCCTAGCCTGCACTGTATCCCGGTCTTCCCCGCTTGCCTAGCCTGCACTGTATCCCGGTCTTCCCTGCTTGCCTAGCCTGCTCTGTGTGACTCAAAACAGCTCCCTGACTCTCCCATTATCATCAGCTCTTGGGGCCAAGGGCCTTGTCTCTAAGAGCAACCTGAAGAGTTTGGCTTTCGCTCTGACCTTCAGCATGGGTGACGCTCAGATAAACAGAGCCCGAACTTGCTGTTTTCCTTTGGGTATTGGAATCTGGCTGCCTCTGGGGAAATTTACCTCTTTAGACTTCCAGTTCCCCACAGGCAGTGGTGATGTCTGAGCTGGTAGCCTTGCTTTAAGAATCAACTATGCTAACACAGAGAACACTTTTTAGTGTGTGATCGTCTTGAGTAATGATAGGGATTCATAATGTTATCTATCAATCAGCCCTCCATGGGGGCAGCTAGACATCACACTCAACTCCTGCCTGATCTACTCTCCCCACCGCCCTCTCCTCATCTCCACAGACATAGACATACCTATGTGTCACCAAGTCACAAAAACACGAACTTGGCCTGGATCTGCAGAGAAGTGCTGATTCCCCCTCAGTCCTGGACACACACACACAAAGGGTGCTGCCACCCGTCTGTCCCTGACAGGTCCACATTTGTGGAGATCACCACTGGGACCTAGAGTTTGGGTTCCCAGCCCAGCTCCTTGTTGCTCACTGTGTAGCAATCAGCTCACAAGGCAAGGCGGAGGCATCAGCAAACACTCTGTGAACGTAACAACCGAGCTGGTCTTTCCTTGCCCATGGCACGTGTCTATCAAAAGTCATCCAGGAGGTTCTACTGCTTGTTATCACATACAGGAACTCTGGTGACTGAAGACATCACGTCTCCCCTCTCCATGATCCCAAAGGCAGAGAGAATCGGCTGACAAGGCAGCCACCTGAAAGTGACACCTGTCACCATCTCCCCCTCCCTAGGGTCAGGAGGAGGCTGTCAGGAAGCTTCCCTCCCCTGTTCCCCAAGACACAACTGGGCATATTCTTCCACATGTACACAGAGCTCACTTAGCAAGGCCGCCATGCACGTGTAGAGAGTGGCAGGGTATTCCTAATTAAGACCTAAGGTGCGGAAGCTCAGACTAGCTCAACTCAGCTGTGGATTCAGAGAAAGCGTGTGTTTCATGAAACTCCTCGCCCAACAGGGAATGCATGAATTATTGAAAGGATCGAAAAAAGGAGAACCAGGGAGGGAGATCTCCTCCATTATTCAACAGGCCCGGAGTCCCCAAGTCCCCAAGCACAGCTGCTGGCTTTCACACCTACAGCATTTCCCCATTATGTCGACAGGAGCGTTTCCAGTCCGCTGTATTGGCAGCCTCTGAGCAGGCTGGCTGCCTTCAAGGCGTGTCCTCATCTGCAGCCAGCTCTGCAGAGCTGTAGCTAGGGATGGAGGCCCTGAGTAGAGCTGCCTTCCTTTCCCTTTGGGCCCCAGCTCTGGGGTCCTTCAGCCTGTGGGAGGACCTTAAAGAACCAGAAGGGCTTTTCCACAGTCCCTGTCGAAGTCTGCAGCAGTAGCTTCCGTGTTAGCCACGCCCACCCCGCCCTAGCTCATTTGCATTTCAAACCTGAGCCAACTCTCACTCAGACCTTGGTCCAGACTTCCCGTGCTCCAAAACTCCCTCTCAGCCCTCTGCCTACTGTTGAAATGCTCTTCATCCCTACATATCCAGATCTCAGGACCCGGAAGTAACTTCCATATGGACCGTGTCAGGTGCCACACCCCTTCACCCACAAGGTCTCAGAAGCATCCCAGTGGCCCAGGGAGATTCCCACCAATTCTGGCTGCACGGGGAGGAGGGAGCCTGCGCAAAAGCTGACAGAGCCTCTCCGCAAAATAATTAAGAATTACGAAATGGGAAAACTTGTCAGTAAATACAACAAACAGCCTTCCTAAGAAAGGCTGTGCAATTGCCCAAGCCATACCCTGATTATACAGAAGTGAACCTCAGAGAAGCTAACCTATTTGTCTGAGGTAACACAGCTAGTTAGGGGGCATGGACATGCTGAAGATCCCTTTCCAACAAGCCCACAATCCTTTCTCTCTCCACCACTTAAGTCTTGGGGCACACTGCCTTGGGCAGAAGGATTGAGGAGAAAGCCATGAGCATCCCTGGAAATGCCCTTTGTAAAGAGTTCCATAGGAAAAAGAAAAAGCTGGGCATGGTGGCACACGCCTTTAATCCCAGCACGGTGGCAGAGGCAGGCAGATTTCTGTGAGTTCGAGGTCAGCCCTCTCTCACGATGTAGCCCTGGCTGTTCTGACATTCGCTCTATAAACCAGGCTGGCCTCGAACTCAGATCTTCGCTGTCTTTTCATGGCACGGGTCCACCACACCTGCAGTTTAGTTTGTTTAGTGGTCATCTCTTTGGCAGCTTTAGTCTCTGGCAAATTTATCCAACTTTTAGTCATTCGTTCAGCAAACACCTCCCTCGCTCCCGCTACACGCCAAGCCTTCTGCCTAAACCTGCTCACGGTATAATCAAGGAGACCGCCAGTCAGCTTAGCATCGCCACACTGACGAGCTCTGGGCTCAGAGAAGGGGGAGAAATGAATCCATAGACCACAGGGAGCATCAGTAGAATGAGGTGCCCTTCATATATGGTAGTGTCCACCCATGGTGTCCGAATCAGGCGACCCGTGGGCTTCCATTCTGACGGTGCCTTACAGTCTGGAGCGAATGTGTTCACTGCTGACGACTTGGTGTCTGACCACTACCTATATGTGTTTAGGCCAAGGAGACAGCTAAGTGGGTAACATGGTCCTGACACAGGGGAGACAGCAACAGGAGAATCCCTGGGGCTTGCTGGCCAGCTAGCCAAGCCTAATCAGGATCCCAGTATGAGACCAAACACACACACGCACACTCAGACACATACACACTCACACATACGCACACGCATGCACACACAACCCTTCCCCATCTTGACCCACTTTGCTGCCTGTAGGAATCTGCTGGGAGCTGCCTGTGGCCTGCATGGTCAAGCCTCCAAGCCTGCAGAGCATCCTTCCAGCTTGCAGCAAATGCCACTGTGTGCAAGGGTCACAAACGTGCAGACAAAGGTATCCGCTGCCGTTTCAGAGAATGGGCAGGTATTCCAGCCAGAAAGCAAATTCTAGCATTTTCCCAGCCAACTTGGCTGGGTAGCCCCTCGCTATACCGTGGCTCCAGCTGCAAACTGTCCAGGGACCCATAAGCGTGTAAAATTAAGTTTGACAGTGCCTGGCGTAACCATGGAAGCCATGTATTCCCCCTTAACAATTTAGAGAAGGAGAAAGTACTTATCGTCAGAGTCAAGAAGCTGTGAGCTGCAAACCTGGTTGTGTGGCTTGCCTTCAGGCACACACACACCCCTTGGGTCTGAGCCTCTGCGTTAGCATCCGTGAAATGGGACTGTTGTGAAGTCAGATGGCTGAAGACCTGAAAAGCGCTTTGACTAGTGTCTGGCCCTCAGGACTCAATAAACAACTGGCGCTGGCGTGTTCTTGTCGCCATCAGTAGCAGCAGCTGTTACGGGAAGGTGGGTCTGACTCAAGGCAGGTGTTCTTAATCCGGAAAGCATCCCCTGTTCCACGACAGACCCTCCCCCGCGCCCAAGCTCTTTACCTCAAACCTCCACGAGGGTGCTTCCCCACCACAAGGGTTCCCCCTTCGGTGGAAGACAGCATCCTTCAGTACCAAAGCCCACCCGCTACTAACAGCATAGGGCGGGCAGGCCCCGCCCAAGCCCCGCCCCAGACCCCGCCCTCTTCGAGTCGCGGGCTCAGCGGCGGCCACTGCCTGGGTCGCTGGCGCAGAGCGGCTCAGGCGGACCGGACGGGGCGGGTGCTCGGCAGGCAGCGCAGTACCTTCCACCGCGCGCAGCCCGCAAGGGACCTTCCACGCGAGTCTGGGGACGTGGCCGCGAGGTAAGAGCCAAGCTGAGCGAGAAGGATAGACTCTCGCCTTGTAGGGTGTCCGGGAAGCGACATCTCCAGTGGTGCCACCGCCACTGCGTCGGACTGGCCTCGTTACTGAGTAGCCAGGGGAAGGGTGGGGTATGCACCGTGTGTGTGTGTGTGTGTGTGTGTGTGTGTGTGTGTGTGTGTGTGTGTGTGTGTGTG
>PVIU01024977.1:0-24587 GCA_004026605.1 Ondatra zibethicus
TCAGCTTCCTCTCAGCTTGGGTTTCTGGTTTGGGATTGAGGTGGCCATTCCTCCCAACTGTGCCTCCTCCTGCTGTTTGTGGTCTCTGAATGTAGGAGGGCTGGGAAGCCATGGATGGCTGAAGTTTCTGGGGGTTCCAAGGCAGGGAAGAGTCAGAGTTCTGTCCTTAAATGTCAGGATAGATATTGTTAAGGGACACTAGCTGTGATGGCCTTAAGGGCTACAGTAGCTCACCTGCCAGCAAGCATCAAAGTGGGCCTGCAAGTTCTTAGGGCAGTGACAAGACCCTGCACACCCAAGCCTTCCACACATGAAGCTTCAGCAATGCAGCTTGGGTCCCATGTGACACAGAACCTTGTTTATGATCACATAATGATCTGTCAATTATGGGAAGTGTTGCCTTCTAATGAGTCCCAGGCCCTGAAGAAGGGTTATGTATAGTCTGGGGTCTCTGACCTTGTGTATCCCTATCTGTCCCCAGAGCCCAAGGTGGTATTTGCCAAAGAGCAGCAGGCTCGCAGTGAGGTGAAGGCAGAGGCAGGGGCCAGTGCCACACTGAGCTGCGAGGTGGCCCAGGTCCAGACTGAGGTGACCTGGTTCAAGGACGGGAAGAAGCTGAGCTCTGGCTCGAAGGTTCGAGTGGAGGCCTCGGGCTATGAGAGGAGGCTGGTGGTGCAGCAGGCGGGCAAGGCGGATGCTGGGGAGTACAGCTGCGAGGCCGGGGGACAGAAGGTCTCCTTCCATCTGGATGTCACAGGTCAGTCCTCTGGGACAATCCACATGTGTATTCATAATTATTACATCTTTATTTTTTTTGAAAGTGTCTCACTATGTAACCTTGCCTGGAACTTGCTATGTAGAACAGGCTAGCCTCAAACTTACAGGGGTCTGCTTTTCTCTGCCTCCCGAATGTAAGATTGTAGCTGTGCACCAGCACACCTGGCTTATGAATTTCTTACCAAGCCTAATTTGTTAACTAAACTCTCAGGAAAAACATACGCAGTATTTGGTGCTGTCTGCATCTGAGGCACTTCCTGCGGGTCTTGGAATGTATTCTGGATGGATGAGGCAGCATGATTTTCCCTGTGTTTAGAAGCCCTGGAGTTTGTCCTGAGCACAGAGAGTGCAGGGCCTGGATGACATTCTGCTGTCCAGCTGACCCACCCAGGGTCTTTCCCACTGTGACCTTGCTTATCTAGATAGTGCTCTGACTTTGCGTCCCCATTTGTCCGCAGAGCCCAAGGTGGTGTTTGTCAAGGAGCAGCAGGCTCTCAGTGAGGTGAAGGCAGAGGCAGGGGCCAGTGCCACACTGAGCTGCACGGTGGCCCAGGCCCAGACTGAGGTGACCTGGTTCAAGGATGGGAAGAAGCTGAGCTCCAGTTCTAAGGTTCGAGTGGAGACCTCGGGCTGCGAGAGGAGGCTGGTGGTGCAGCAGGCAGGCAAGGCGGATGCTGGGGAGTACAGCTGCGAGGCCGGGGGACAGAAGGTCTCCTTCCGTCTGGACGTCACAGGTGGGTGTTGTGCTAGTAAGCCTTGTGTGGAAGGGATGACTGGCTCATGCCCATGACTGATCCTGTGTGCCTTCTGTTAAGTCTGGTCCCTTTGCTCCTTTGTGCATTAGGCTATGGTATGCCATGGCTGACCATGGCTGACCATGGCTCACCCTATGCTCTCCTGTTACATAATCTCTTCATGTCTCCTGTCTTCCCATCCCAGTGTTTAGTCCGGTGTCGAGCAAGACACGGAATGGGAAGGGTGTCCCAGGAAGGTCCTTTTCTTCTTTAGTACCTGGGGAAATTCATCTTGGTCCTTTTGTTTCTGCCTGAAGCCTTCCTGATATTCCTTGGGTCTATCTTGTTGGAGTTTACCAAGGAGCAGCAGGCATTGTAACCTTGCTGCCTCAGACTCTACTGAGGAGGAAAACAGCTCTGAGCAGACTCTATGGATTCTTTAAGATCTCGGGATAATATTACTTAAATAAGCTAGATCTATTCGGCACAAATGAAAAGCCACACTTTTGTCTCTGATGGGACCTTGCGTTAGTGTATCTTACCTCTGACACACGGCAGATGGGGAGATACCGTGAGCATTGCAGGCACAGCCTTAGCGTGCAACTACATAAAGAGTGCCTAAAACTGACTGTCAATAGGGCAGAAGCAGTGTTAGTGATGGAGTAAATGTCACATCCTGGAAGACCACCCCCTAGTAGCCAGAACCAGGAATGGCCTTCCACCTGTGAGGCATCAGGAACTGTAAGAGAACCCTACTGTAGCGCGGTGGGATGTGTGCATGAACTGTGGTTTTGTGTCAAGAGGTACTAGGACTTTCTACCCATCAAGTATGGAGCCTGGAGGGTGTTCTGTCCTATGACCACCATATCCAGTCTTTCTTTCTCCTGTGTGATCTTCCTGACCTGGACAGTGTCTCTGATCCTGTGTGTCCCCATCTGTTCCTAGACACAAAGGTGGTGTTTGCCAAGGAGCAGCAGACACACAGCGAGGTGAAGGCAGAGGCAGGGGCCAGTGCCACACTGAGCTGCACGGTGGCCCAGGCCCAGACTGAGGTGACCTGGTTCAAGGATGGGAAGAAGCTGAGCTCTGGCTCGAAGGTTCGAGTGGAGGCCTCGGGCTGCGAGAGGAGGCTGGTGGTGCAGCAGGCGGGCAAGGCGGATGCTGGGGAGTACAGCTGCGAGGCCAGGGGACAGAAGGTCTCCTTCCGTCTGGATGTCACAGGTGGGTGTCATTGTGTTCATGACAGAGATGCAGCTGACCCCTTCGAGGCACAAGGGTTCCTTGTCTGGTTCTCACAGCCCTGTCTCTGACCATTTTGTTTCTCTACAGTCCCCTGCCTTCTACTCTGAGGACAGAGCCTCTTATGTATTCCTGATGTCCCCTGTACCAGTCTGTGCCCTGTCCTCCTCCACTGCCTTCCTCATCACCAGTTCTGTTGGGCTGGCTTCTTCTTTTTGTTTTGTTTTATTTTTTTGAAACGGGTTTTTCTGTAGCTTTGGAGCCTGTCCTGAAACTTGCTTTGTAGGTCAGGCTGGCTCAGAACTCACAGAGATTTGCTTCTTTCTGCCTCCCGAGGGCTGGGATTAATGGCGTGCGCCACCACAGCCCAGCATGGGCTGGCTTCTTCAGGTGTAAGAGCTGTTGAACCTCAAGTTCTGGGGCCTTGTTTAGGTGGGGCCTGAGTGGACCCTCCTGCAGTTCTGAGTCCTTGTGAGCTATCAGGGTTCTAGCCCGAGGTTCAGGAACCTTCTTTTCCTGTTGCAGGCCCGTGGGCCTTATATTGGCCTTGGAGTCCTGGTGGTTCAACTGTAGCATGTTGCCATGGTGTTTGTCTGGAATTGGCTTCTACTGTACCCACATAGCTGTACTTGTCCTTAGCAGTGGCCCTTGACAAACCTGCACATCTCAAGCACATGGTCTAAATGTTGCTGCTGGGTGAGGCTCTGCCAAACCATCTTGGTCTCCTGCACACCCACCCTTACTTTTGACAAGTGTTTTGGCTCCCAGGCTATCTTTTCAGGCAGCTTCTATGACTTCCAGTCTCATCCCAGGTCAGGCCAAGCATACCCTGCTAGTTGTCTATCCTATTATACCATCTGCCCTGTGGGCTGAAGTCTCCCTGGAGGCAGGACTCCTGGGTTCTTGGTTGGGACAGTACTGGTGATGATGGCCCTTAGGAGGCATTATGTTCTTGCTGGACACAGAGGGGCAGCAGCTAGCACTCATTATTGTCGGGGAGTCTTGTGTGCTTGTCCTTTCTTACATGCCTGCTTCCTTCTCAGAACCAGAGCCTGAGTCCCAGATTCCGGAGAGACCCAGCCGCAGGGAGCCTCTGGTGGTCAAGGAACATGATAACATCGTCCTGACTGCCACTCTGGCTGCACCCTCTGTGGCTGCTGTGACTTGGCTCAAAGATGGTGTGGAGATTCGCCGCAGTAAGCGGCATGAGGTCGCCAGCCTGGGTGATACCCACACCCTGACCGTGAGAGGTGCACAGGTGCTGGACAGTGCCATCTACAGCTGCCGCGTTGGCAAGGAAAGCCAAGACTTTCTGGTGCAGGTGGAAGGTAAGGAGTCTGGATCTCCTTCAGGGTCCCTGCATCTGCCCCAGAGTGGAGCTCACGACACATGGCCATCTACCCAGATCACTGGCTGACACCTTTTTCTTACCCTCAGAGGTGGCCACCAAGTTCTCCAAACCCCTGGAGCCCGTTGAAGGGGAATTAGGTGGCACTGTGAAGCTGGTCTGTGAGCTGACCCCAGAGCAGGCCGAGGTCATGTGGCGCTGTGGGAGCACACAGCTGCGGCAGGGCAAGCGCTTCCAGATGACATCGGAGGGGCCTAGGCACACCCTGACCGTGTCTGGCCTCCGAGAGGATGACGCAGGGGAGTACGTGTGTGAGAGCCGCGATGACCGAACCAGCGCAAGGCTCACTGTCAAAGGTACCCGTGGGTGAACTCAAGTGGCTTCCTAGGGGAGGGGTCCGTCCGTCCATCCATCCTTCCATCTGTCTCGGGTGCGTCTCTGCGGAGCTTCTCCCCTGGCCCCTGAAGAAGACTTTCCCTCTGCAGTTCCCCGAGTGGTCAAGTTTACATCTGGATTGAGCGCCGTGGTTGCAGAGGAGGGCCAAGAGGCCACCTTTCAGTGTGTCGTGTCCCCCAGCGATGTGACAGTCGTGTGGTACAAGGATGGCACCCGGCTACTGCCCAGTGAGAAGTTTGTTATGGCACAGAGTGGGGCCACCTGTAGCTTGACCATCTTGGGCCTGACCCTGGAGGATGCCGGCCATGTCACAGTGGAGGCTGAGCGTGCCTCATCTTCTGCAGCTCTCCGGGTCCGAGGTGAGCTGGGAGTGGCAGGATAGCCAGTGGGTCCTTGTAATAGGTGCCTTTCCCCCCACGTGAACTGATAAGGCAGCCCCATAGTGCTCACGTGTGTTGGGATGATGTGGTTGCCCTTGGAGGACATGGACTCCATCGGTCACCAACAGAGGTAATTTGGTGTATGTGTGTGTGGGGGGGCTAGGTATTGTATCTTCAAGTGTACTTGGTAGGAGCAGGGATAAGGCTGAGACAATCCAGAGAGACCTCTTTCTGGAGAAAGTGGCCTCTGGTTGAGTCTGTAATGGTGAACCAGGTGGGAGGCTGCGCTCAGAAGCTCAAAAGCAGAAGGGATGGGTGTGCTTCAAGAGCCAGAACTTCATTTGGAGATGTGGCAGGCGCGGAAGGCTCTTGAGTATGGGAGTAATGAAGATGGGTGGACCTCTCAGAGGAGGGGGGATGATGGGTCAGCTAGGCCCACGCTGGAGCCTTTGTCCTCCCCATATATCTTAACATGAGCAGGTGTCCTGGGTCATTGCTAAAGGTCAGACAAAGGGGACAGTGCCTGAGGGGTTGTGGAGTGGCCCTGCTCAGATGCCGAAGGCTGACTGTTGTGGTTTCTGGCCATAGTTAGGAGTTCAGCACAGTTGATCACAGCAGGGCAGCAGGACTTGGGATGGGGGGATGGGATTGAAGAAACAGCCTTAGCTTCCCCCGTAAAATGCACCTATGTAAGGTGTGCAGTTGGGGCCTACCCTGCTTGAAGCAGGACTGCTCGCACAGCCCCCAGTGACCAAGATGACCCCTGCCCTTCTGTATCTCAGAGGCACCGGTCCTCTTCAAAAAGAAACTTGAGCCTCAGACGGTAGAGGAGAGGAGCTTCGTGACCCTGGAGGTGGAGCTGACGCGCCCCTGGCCTGAGGTGAAGTGGACACGGAACGCTGCCGTCCTGGCACCTGGCGAGAAGGTGGAAATCCATGCCGAGGGAGCTCGGCACCGCCTGGTGCTGCGCAGCGTGAGCTTTGCTGACCGCGGCTTTTTTGGCTGTGAGACACCAGATGACAAGACCCAGGCCAAGCTCAATGTAGAAAGTAAGCCCAGGGTCGGGACCTCAGAGGAAGAGGGGATCTTCCAGAGATGGGGGTATGGCTTTGTGTCGGCTGTGAGGACGGATGGGATTGCCTTTTGGGGAGGCAGGCAGTCCACCCTGGTTCTGGCAAGTGGATCCAAGGAAGGAAGAGATGGAGGAGGAAGTAGAGGGTCAGGCTTGGGGGTCACCTGTGGCTGAGGTGGAGCGGGTGGGGGTGGGGGCTGGGGGTTAACTCCTGGGGCCTCACTCTGCTCTGTGGCCTCTGGGTGGTCGGCTGAACCCACATCTGTGTCTGAGTCCTGGCAGGTTGGGGGTCTCAGTTTACTAGCTCACTGGGGTCCCTCTGACAGTGCGGCAGGTCCGGCTGGTTCGAGGTTTGCAGCCCGTGGAGGCTAAGGAACAGGGCACGGCCTCCATGGATGTGGAGCTGTCTCATGCTGATGTGGAGGGCAGCTGGACTCGGGATGGCCTGCGACTTCAGCCTGGGCCCGCATGCCACCTGGCTGTACAAGGCCCTGTCCACATCCTCACACTCTCAGCACTGAGGCCACAGGACAGTGGGTTGGTGGCCTTCAGGGCTGAGGGCGTGCACACGTCTGCACAGCTGATAGTCACGGGTGAGTAGGTGAAGGCTGGCAGCCCTCCTCCTGAGCACACCTATTTCAGTTCCCTAAGTGGTCCAGGGAGGCAGCTGGGACCGGGCGGAAAGTGGAAAACCCCTTGTGTGGCTGCAGTTAGCCCACCGCATCAGAAAGTGCCTCCTAACTCCGCAGCTTCCTTCCCTACTTCCCATTTCAGAGCTGCCGGTGAGCTTCACCCGGCTACTGCAGGATGTGGTGGCCACCCAAAAAGAGAAGGTGACCCTGGAGTGTGAGTTGTCACGGCCAGTGAATGTGCGCTGGCTGAAGGTATTTCTCCCTCCTCCCTACTTCTCCCTGTGGGCGTCCAGGAGGTGAACCCCCTTCTATGGAGTCACTCTAGTGCCTGACCAGTCCTCTCTGCCCCACAGGATGGTGTGGAGCTGCGGGCAGGCAAGACAGTGGGCATAGTGGCCCAGGGAGCCTGCAGGAGTCTCGTTATTTACCGGTGTGAGATCGGGGACCAGGGTGTCTATGTGTGTGATGCTCTTGATGCTCAGACCTCAGCCTCTCTGAAGGTGCAAGGTGAGTTCTGGTCAGGGAGGGCAGGGAAGGTTGGCAGGTATGAGTATTGCTCTCTGGTACCTCAGCTCCCCACAGCCTGACTGCAAGCTGCTGGCTGTGCTGGGGAGCCTATGCTTCTGGGCACACCAGCTGTCTCAGTCAGTGTTCTATTGCCGTGAAGAGACCCCATGACCATGGCAACTCTTATAAAGGAAAGCATTTATTTAGGGCTGGCCTATAGTTCAGAGGTTTAGTTCATTGTCATCATGACGGGAAGCATGGTAGGGCATAGGCAGACGTGATGCTGAAGAGGTAGCTTGAGAGTTTTACATCTGGATCCACAGGCAGGAGGAATAGAGAGACACTGGGCTTGGCATGAGCATTTGAAACCCCAAAGTCCACCCCCAGTGACACACTTCGTCCAACAAGGCCACACCTCCTAATGCCACTCCTTAAGCATTCACATGTATGAGCCCGTGGGGGCCAGTCTTGTTCAAACCTCTCTCCTCTCAACAACACTCTCTCCCTTCCCCTAGGCCGCAGTGTTCAGATTACGAAGCCACTGGAGGATGTGGAGGTGATGGAGAAAGAGGGTGCCACCTTCTCCTGTGAGGTGTCCCATGATGAGGTTCCTGGCCTATGGTTCCGAGAATCCAGCAAGCTACGGCCCAGTGACAACGTGCGCATCCGGCAGGAAGGTCAGAGGGCTGCAGAGCAGCAGGGTGGGTTTCCCAGGCTGTGCTTCTCTCTCAGTGATATGGAGTGTCCTTTGTCTCCAGGGAGGACATACACTCTTATCTTCCGGAGGGTACTGGCCGGAGATGCAGGGGAGATCAAATTTGTAGCTGAAAATGCAGAATCAAGAGCCCACCTCCGAGTCAAAGGTGAGGAGGGCTCAGGGGAGGACAGGGACTGGACATGGCGAGGTGGGCCTCACAGACAGCTGGCCTCCCACAGGCCTGGCATGCCTTAGGACCCCTTCCAGACAAGGCAGCAGTGACTTATGGAGAGGGTAGAATATGGTCTCCTCAGTGGGAAGAGGAGGTGCAAAGACGCCAAGCTCCACTTTGCTGGTGGTCGGTTGTACCCAGCAGATTCTAGGGTAGTCCTGGGTGGGACGCTTTACTTGGCCACCTGCTGGCCCAGGTGGAAGGCATGGGCAGCTGGTTTGGAGCAGAGGTCAGTCTCTTGGCTCCTAGGAGGTTGCCAAGGCAAAATGTCCATCCAGGTCACCATCCTGACCCCACTTGACTGTGCCCACAGAGCTGCCTGTGACCCTCCTGCGCCCACTGAGGGACAAGATTGCCATGGAAAAACACCGTGGTGTGCTTGAGTGCCAGGTGTCCCGGGCCAGTGCCCAGGTGCGATGGTTTAAGGGCAGAGTCGAGCTGCAGCCTGGGCCCAAGTATGAGTTGGTCAGCGATGGCCTTTACCGTAAGCTGGTCATCAATGATGTGCAGCCTGAGGACGAAGATACCTACACCTGTGATGCCGGTGATGTCAAGACCAGTGCCCAGTTCTTCGTGGAAGGTATGGGATAAAGGGGTGGACGGTCCTCCTGGGTTTCGGGGAGATGATTTGTGGTTTCTGTGGCTTTCTCTGGAGGTTCTGGAGGCTGCCATGCCACCTCTGAAAGGGGTCTGACTAGGGACCCTTGGACAGATGGGGAAGGAGGCTTAGCTACGTGGTAGAGAGAGATAAGAAGGAACAGACAGCTTGTAGCATGGGGAGACTGGTCCCTCTGGTTGCGTTTCACTGGTGACCAGCTCCTCATCCACAGAGCAATCCATCACCATTGTGCGAGGCCTGCAGGACGTGACGGTTATGGAGCCTGCCCCAGCCTGGTTTGAATGTGAGACCTCCATCCCTTCCGTGAGGCCACCCAAGTGGCTCCTTGGTAAGACTGTCCTCCAGGCAGGGGCCAATGTGAGCCTGGAGCAAGATGGCACGGTGCACCGGCTGACACTACACAAGACCTGCTCCACCATGACCGGGCCTGTGCACTTCACCATCGGCAAGTCCCGCTCCTCTGCCCAGCTTGTTGTCTCAGGTTAGCATACTGTCTGGGGCAAAGCTGAAGATGGATGCAGCTCGGAGAAGGGGTGGTCCTAGTTTAGGGCCATGGGTGGGACATGGCTTGGGGGCAAGACATAAGAACAGTGGCCAGGCACAGGTGGCCTGGGCTGAAGCAATCATGCTTTGGCTCAAGGCTGTGGGTGGACACTACTCAATGGTTTGACAGCATGTGGGGCAGAACATGGGTCCTGGGCGGCACATGGGTGGGCTTAGTAGGAGCTGACTTTGGGAGCTGGGATATGGTCAGAGGCCTGAAAAGGGGGATATAGGCACTCAGGCATGGCAGGGCTTTGGGGCAGGTCAGCATGGGTCAGTATATGTTGGCTGGGACAGAGGTGTGTGGGCAGTGAGGGGCTTGTGCAGCACACTCCCAAGGGAGGTGACCAGGCACATTGTAAGGGCTGTGCTTGCAAACGGGTCAGCGCCTAGGCTAGGCAGGGCGGTCTGGGTTCTTGTGGCTCCCAGCCCTGCCTTTGCATTGTTCTCTCCAGACGTTCCTGTGGTATTGGCACGGCCACTGGAACCCAAAGCAGGGCGTGAGCTGCAGTCGGTAGTCCTGTCTTGTGACTTCAGGCCAGCCCCCAAGGCTGTGCAGTGGTACAAGGAGGACACGCCTCTGGATCCATCAGAAAAGTTCAAGATGGCGCTGGAGGGCCAGATGGCAGAACTGCGCATACTCCGGCTCACTCCAGCTGATGCCGGGGTCTATCGGTGCCAGGCGGGTAATGCCCAGAGCAGTGCCGAGGTTACTGTGGAAGGTAGAGAGCTGGGAAGGAGGGCAGGGCGGTGGACCCCACACCAGGGCCAGGGGTGGCTAATAGCACAGTGCTGAGGTGTTGGTGCGTGCCTTGTAGCTCGGGAGGTGACGGTGACTCAGCCACTGCAGGATGTTGAAGCCACGGAGGAAGGCCGGGCCTGCTTCTCATGTGCGCTGTCCCATGAGGACGAGGACATCGAATGGTCACTCAATGGGATACCCCTATACAATGACAGCTTCCACGAGATCAGTCATGAGGGCTGTCTCCACACACTGGTGCTGAAGAGTGTCCGTCAGGCTGACGCAGGCACCGTGCGTGCCACCTCCCCCAAGGTGTCAGTTTCTGCCCGACTAGTGGTCAGAGGTGAGAAGTCCTGTGGAGTCTGTGGGGTGCCCTCCCCCTGGGTGGGCACAGGCTCCCCTCACTGGCCATGCCATTCCTCTAGCAAAGCCGGTGGTGTTCCTGAAAGCACTGGATGACGTATCTGTAGAAGAGCGTGGCACGCTGGCCCTGCACTGCGAGGTCTCAGACCCTAAGGCACGTGTGGTTTGGCGCAAAGATGGTGTGGAGCTGGGTCCCAGTGACAAGTATGATTTCCTACACAAGGCAGGCACTCGGGGCCTTACGGTACATGACCTGAGCCATGAGGATGCTGGACTGTACACCTGTCACGTGGGCAGTGCAGAGACCCGGTCCAGGGTCAGTGTGCATGGTGAGTGGCTGGGACTCGTATGCAGGATGTCTATCTTAATTAGGATTTCTGTTGCTGTGGAGAGACACCATGACCACGGCAACTCTTATAAAAGCAAACATCTAATTGGGACGGGCTTGCTGTTTCAGAGGTTTAGTCCATTATCTTTGTGGCGGGACATGGTGGTGTGTAGGCAGACATGGTTCTGGAGAAGTTGCTTAGAGTTCTTCATCTTGATCCACAGGTAGTAGAAGCAGCTGTGTACTGGGCATGTACTTGAGCATATATGAGAGCTCAAAGTCAGCCCCCACAGTGACACACTTCCTCCAACAAGACCACACCTCCTAATAGTGCCACTCCCTATGGGGACCATTTTCTTTCAAACCACCACGATGGTGCTAGGCCTTCTTCCATCCAGAGGCTTCAGGCTGCTCTTCAAGCCCGTAAGGCTGTTCTGTGTATCCAGGAGGCATCAAAGAAGTTGTCTATAGCACACAGGGCTTAATGTAGCCCTTTGAGGTCCAGAGGCAGGCAGATGGGCTAAGGAACAATTGTCTACGGAGCCTCACAGTGTGGGGCTGGTATGGATCCATTCAGGTCTCTGGCATTTGCTCTGTACCATGTGCTGGGATTGGGAGGAAATCAGCCAGGCATGTGTGAGACACTAAGAGGTGACCGGGAGACAACCTGTAAAGGGCTCCCAGGCTAAGGGCGGATGTCCTATCCTGCAGGTGAACAGGCCTCCAGGCCATCTATGCTCCTGTTCTTTACAGAGCCCCAGAAAGGCCATAGGTTCATAGTTGCTGCCCTACTCAGCCCCGTTATTTCAGAGAGGTAGGGACCTTTGAGCACACCTCTCAGCTTGGCCAGCCACCTGCTTCTGGTTCGGGTCCTGCATCCTGGCTTGTTCATTCATGATTTCTCTGGGGCTCTGGGACGGTCTTATGGGAAGGGAGCACAGTGAGGTTTTCATAGGACAAGAGTTGCTCTCTCCAGAAGGTGTCATTTATGGGGTCCCTGTCCCTCCTCTCCTGGTGTTACAAGATGGTTAGAAACATGAAGGAGCATCCTCTCAATCACCTTGATTGACAGCTCATAGCTGTCAGTCATGCACACACTAGGCCATGCCAGCTTGAAGCTAGGATTTTGGTGCCAGTCTTGTGGTGGCACTCTTTGTCGTCAGGTGTGGAGCTAGGAACAGTGGGAAACTGGGTCCTGCAGTGTGACCTGACCTTTCCCACTGCCTGGCATGGGATACTACTGTTCCCTGAGGTTGACATCTGTGGGCTGACTGGTGACCTGTTTCTTATATCCCACAGATCTGCACGTGGGCATCACCAAGAGGCTAAAGACAGTGGAGGTGCTGGAGGGAGAGAACTGCAGCTTTGAGTGTGTCCTGTCCCACGAGAGTGATAGTGACCCAGCGGTGTGGACCATCGGCGGGAAGACAGTGGGTAGTTCTGGCCACTTTCGGACCACTCGCCAGGGCCGCAAATATACTCTGACGGTCAAAGATGCTGCGCTCAGTGATGCAGGGGAGGTGGTCTTCTCGGTGATGGGCCTCACATCCAAGGCCTCGCTCATTGTCAGAGGTGGGTGTTGTGGCTGGGGCCAGAGGCCTGATACTGTGGACTGGGGCACTGTTAGGATGCTTCTAGGGATTGTCTACTGGTCATGGTGGGGACTCAATATGTCTGGTGCTGGGGGAATTTTGATTATTGAAGGGAGTCATAGTCCTGCCTGAACATCTTTGAATTTCTAGAGTGAGCTGAGAATTCCAGTCTCTCATCCATTGGCTGACTGCTCTCAGTGCATGTAGCTTACTCAGCCAGTGTGACTCTTAAATTGAGGCCAGGGAGGCTGGGAAGAAGCCTCTGGTGTCTTGGAGCTTGTGTTCATGGCTGGATCTGCACAGGGACCAGCCAAACTGTGGCCATACCCTTGTATGAGCCTTAAACGAGCTACCCTTATAGCCCGTGCTTTCTAGGTCTCACTGTCACAGTTGGGGCTTCCAGAACTTCAAAGTCTTGAGCCTCTAGAGGTCTAAGGTCCCAGGAGTGAAGGGCTATAGGTTTTGATCTCTAGAAAATTCATGTTCCCAAGCGCCTGCCTGTTCGTATCCTGGCTATGGCTGAGGCTGTTTCTAAGAGGTTGTTGCAGTCGCGATGTGCCTTAGGTCATGGCTGGTTCTGCAGCCAAGGGTGTGCCTCATGGGAACCAGCTCTACTTATTTCAGAGAGGCCAGTGGAGATTACAAAGCCCTTGGAGGACCAGCGGACTACGCTCGGAGAACATGCAACGCTGAGCTGTGAGCTGTCCAGGGCGGGCATCTCTGTGCGCTGGCTGAAGGATGGGAAGGCCATCCGAAAGAGCCAGAAGTACGACCTGCTCAGTGAAGGCACGCGGGCTGTGCTGGTTGTCCGCGAGGTCTCACTCAAGGATTCTGGAGAATATACTTGTGAGACGGAGGCTTCCAAAAGTACTGCCAGGCTCCTTGTGGAAGGTAAGCACACAACCCTGTCAGCCTCCCATGTGGCATGGCCTGGGGCTGCCCCCGGGACCTCAGTGAAGGTACCCACTCAGGTCAGCATGTGTGCTCAGGTTGTGGGGGGACAGAGCCTACATGGTAAGAGGAGCTTTAGGCCCTCATCCCTGCCTGTTTTGTCCCTTACCCAGAAAAGGCAAATCGTTTCACGGAGGAGCTGACTGACCTGCAGGTGGAAGAGAAGGGCACAGCCGTGTTCGCATGCAAGACGGAGCACCCAGCATCTGTTGTGACATGGCGCAAGGGCCTCCTGGAGCTGCGTGCCTCAGGGAAGCATGTCCCCAGCCAGGATGGCTTGACCCTGAAGCTCACCATCAATACCCTGGAGAGGACAGACAGTGACACCTACACCTGTGACATTGGTCAAGCCCGGACCCAGGCCCGGCTCCTTGTCCATGGTGAGGCAGCCCTAACTTGCATGTTGCTTTTGGTTCCTTCATGGCTGCTCTGGTCTTCTTAATCTGAAGTGGACTCTGAAGGCTCAGAAGTAGTTATTCATCAGGCCTCTGCTTGTTCTGGACCAGCTGAGCCTCAGTTTCTTCATGTCTAAGGGTAGAGCAGGTTGCCTGGGCTTTCCTAGTGTGACCTTCTGTGAAGGAGCTAACGAACTGCCTTCATTTATACAGTGGGTACTTTCTGTGTGTTCTTACAGTGTCCAGGCCTGTGCTGAGTTCCAGGGTATGTCTTTTGTGTGTGCTTACACACTTGGCGTGCCAGTTATTGCTGAGGGACAACTTACCATGCCTGTTAGCAACTAAGGAGCCTCCTGTGTTCTCAGTAGAGAACTGACTCTCAGCCTGACCAATATTGATAGTCAGTTTAGAAAGGCTAGAGACAATGTTATTAAAGAACAGTCGTCCTGTTGGGAAGGCGTGGCACTGAAATGAAAGCTCAGGGTACATTCCAGAGCAAGGAGACATAGACAGGTGGGCATGAGCTGCTTGGGTACAGAGCTCAGGGTTCCTGCAGACATAGGGCAGGAGCTGGTGTCTGTGATTGGTGGGGGTGTTCCTGCTGGGCAGTTGTCTGTCCAGGTCATCTGTTTGGAGTTGCTGCAGAGCTCAAGAAGGTCAAAGGCAAACTTTGATACGATCTGTGCGTATGAAGCATGGGGTGCATGTGGAACAAGAGGGGATCTCTTGGGGCCTTGAGAAAGTGTTGTGGATGCCAGGCAGGGTTTTCCCAGGGTTGACAAGAATGCTATCTGCAGAACTTAGAGTACAGTTTGTTGCTTTTTGCTTTCTCTGCTTGTTCTCACTTATGAAGCGCCATTTCCCTTCCAATGTGCAGCGTGAGAGCGGTTGTCCTCTCAGGTGTGTAGAGAAGGGAAGTGGTGACCAGCTTGGTTAGTAGGGGTGTGCCATGGTGTCAGAACAGAGATGACCCTGGTCCTCCTGGCCACAGTCCTCACCTGGCTCTGTGATCCTAGGGTGGAGTCCAGGTTGGCATTTAGGGACACTCATCCTGAAGTCTGCCTTCAGGGAATAGTGTTACTCATTTGTGTGAAAAGCCTCGCCATCTATAATTAGAAGTAATAAAGTTTATCCTCTATATTTGTGGGTTCTGCATCTTCAGATCTAGCCTCCCATTAATTAAAAAAAGGAATTGTGTGGCTAGGGAGATGTCCCAGTTGTTAAGGCACTTGCTGTGCAAGCTCTTGAACTTGAGTTAGGATCCCCTAGAGCCCATGGAAACGCAGGTGTTTGGGAAGGTGGAGACGGTAGATCTCAGAGCAATCTAGGTATCAAGACTAGCCATATAAGTGAGCTCTGGCTTGACTGAGAGACAGGCTCTGCCCCATTGAATTAGATGGAAGAGCTAGTAGGAAGTTTCCTGACATCAACCTGGAGCCTCTACATGCATGTGCACATGCACGTATATGTGCTTCCATACATTCAAACATGCATACACACACACGCACACTGCACACACAACTGGAAAAATCATGGCTGTGATGAACACAGATTTTTTTTGCTTGTCACTGCTCCCTAAACAATACGATGTAATGCTGCACCGGTACTTCCATTGTATTGGCTATTAAAAACCAGCTATTAAAAGCGTATCAACAGATGTATGTGCAGAGTGCAGGCATTTCACCATTCTTTAAATGTGAGACTTGAGTTTGGGGGATTCCAGACCAACTCTTCATCAAGACGATGGGAAGTAGAAGTAGGAGGAGCAGAAGTTCAAGATCATAGCAAGTTCAGGGCTAGCCTGGGGTCCATGAAACCCTTTCTCAAGAAAGAAAATCAGTAAAATGTAGACCTTAAGTGTGAACCATCCAGATGCCATTCTCTGTGTGACAGCCTACTGATCAGAGAAGGGCCCTTTCTCTCAGTGCCATCCAGTATTGGGGTCTTTCGAGTGGAGCCCTACTTTCCAAGGTGTTTGTGGGTGCAAGTGTGTGTATGCAGGATCCATGTCTATCCACCCCTATCCTTCTCCTTCTCCTCCTTCTTCTTTGAGACAGGGTTTCTCTGTGTAGCCCTGGGTGTCCTGTAACTTTCTCTGTAGACAAGGCTGGCTTCAAACTCACATAGAACTTCGAACTCTGCCTGCCTCTGCCTCCCAAGTGCTGGGATTAAAGGCGTGAGCCACCACCAGCAGCAGCACTGCCCTTTTTAATTCAAACAGTAGAATATTTCTAGGAATGTACATATTCTCTCCCCTGTGTGTTCGGATCTGAGTGTGTTCATGTGTGTGCGGGCACCTGAGGACGCCTTGTGTTCTCTGGAGCTAGAGCTCCAGGTGGTTGTGAACCATCTGATGTAGTTGCTTGGAATTGTACTGGAAGAGGCATACAAGTCTGTGAGACACAGTGTGGTCATTGGGTGTGTGTTGACAGCATGTAGGGATCTGATCAGGCTACCAGGCATTTCCGTGCTTGAGTAGTTATCATTTCTGTATGTTGTGAGACTTTAAGTTTTCCCTTGAGGTCTTTAAAATGTAGGTGAAGTAAGCCAGGCACAGGGAGTCAAATACCACAAATTCTTTATGCTTGTGGATGCTGAAAACCCCATCTCATGGAACCAGAGAGGAGAATGGAAGGGACCAGATGGAGAGGGACTAGGAAGGCTGGAGTCGGTTGAATTTCTGTAGCAGAGTGGGGGTTGGGGAACTGCGGCCTTTTCTCACCCACCATTCATCTGTCGATACGAGAGTGCCTGTGGTATGACTTGTGCTGTGCTTTGGTGAGCACTGCTGGTGTAAGCGGTTTTGGGAGCGGGTAGCCTATTTGTTGGCAAGCCCAGTTCCGTATGAAGGGCAGGAGCGATTACATGAGCTTCAGCTGGCTGTGGGCCCTTCACTATCTTAGCAAGAGGACTTCAGAGGGGGATATAGGTTTGGGGTCAGAGGGTGACCTACAAAGGACTACTTGGCTCAGATCTGCTTTCCAGTTTCATTGAGGTTAAAGTAAAGTAGATCACTTGCTTATGGCCCCACCTAGGGTCTTGGGCAAAGCTGTTTCTCTTGGCACTTAGCCAAGCTTGGCCCTAGGCTGCAGGAGCTCTGAGCTGACTCTTGCCTGGCAGGTCAGAAAGTGCGCATTACTGAGGACCTAGAGGACACTGCCGTCCAGGAGGGCTCCTCTGCCAAGTTCTGCTGCCGTATCTCCCCGGCTGACTACAGCCCTGTGCACTGGTTCCTGGATAAGACCCCCTTGCACGGCAATGACCTGAACGAGATCACTGTCCAGCCTGGAGGCTACCACGTGCTCACCCTACGGCAGCTAGCACTCAAGGACGCAGGCACTGTCTACTTCGAGGCGGGTGACCAGCGGACCTCAGCTGCCCTGCGGGTGACTGGTGGGTTTTGTGTCTAAGGGCCATCCATGATGGGGACACTACATGACCTAGAGAAGCCTTGAAGAGGGGCTTCTCTGACAGCTCTTCCCAAGCTCTGCCTGGTGCCCAGTATGGTTCTGGGCTGATGGAGAGGCAAGATTAGCTGTCAATGGCAAGGGGGTCTCTCATCCCAGGGAGGTAGTGAATGACATGGAGGGGGGGCATCTCCCATCTCCTAGGAGTTGGTTCAGAAGACTGAGTTGGGTTCTAATTTCTGAATTCAGAATTTGTGGGTGATGTGATGTGTGCTGTCTTCCTCCAGGATGGGAGCTACACAGAGCCTGCCTTTCTGTCTGGCTCCTGCTTAAGGGCAACAGACAGATATGGATCCAGATATGTATGATCTACTCTGTTAGTCCTTTCATAGAGGTAGCACAGTCCTAAGTACCTTTACCTTTTCTCTATCCCCCAGAGAAGCCGAGCATCTTCTCTCAGCCACTCACAGATGTCACAGTCACAGAAGGCGAGAACCTGACTCTTGCTTGTGAAACCACCACTCCGGATAGCTCTGTGCACTGGACCAAAGATGGGAGGACACTGAGGCCATCTGCACGATGTCAACTGAGCTATGAAGGCTGTCGGGCCCAGGTGGTCATCACTGGCACCACCATACAAGATGGTGGGCGATACAAGTGTGAGGTTGGTGGAGCCACCAGCAGCTCCATTGTCAGGGTTCACGGTGAGTGCCAGGTGTCCATGTTTGGGGTAAAAATAGAAATATGTTCACAGGAGACAGGGGGTCCCCAGAGCAGATTCTGGTTCCTTTCCTTTGACTCTGCCTGCTATGTAGGGCACTTGACTTCCTTGTGTCTCAGGGCCCCTACTCTTAGTCTTCTGACCCCTGCTTGTGGCCCATTCCCAACTTGGCTTTGGTGGATCCCTCTGGAGTCCCTCTTCCTGCCTGTGGCTTGCCTCTGACTGGGCTGCCCTATGCAGAACAGACAGTCAGCTTGCACAGTGGGAGTCTGTTGTCTACCTGCTGAGTAGGCTGGAAGCAGGAAATCAAGGTTGACTGGCCTCCTTGGCTTTCAGATGCCACCTTCTTTGTAACTCCAGGTGCTTATTCCTCTCTGCTGGTGTCCTCGTTAAGGACACCAGTCTGATGAAATAGGGCTCATTCCAACAACCTTATTCTGTTCTCTCTCTTTGAAGACCACACTGTCAAACAGTCACATTCTGAGATCCCAAGTTAGAGCTTCAACATCTGAATTTTCAGGGGATACATTTCTGACTGCAATAATTGCCTTTAATCCATTCCATACCCACCTTTCCATTTATAAACCTTCAGACCCATCTTTCCCAGAGGTCGTTGGGTTCTTGCCACTGGCATCCACTATTTGAGTTGTCCCACACCCTAGAGCTGTTTCCGGACCTCAGGTGGGGTTCTCCTCCAGGAGGCTGAACTGAGTCTGACTGTTCACAGCTCGACCAGTACACTTCAGGGAGTCCCTGAAGGATGTGGAGGTACCCGAGGGCAGGGCCACCACACTGCGCTGTGTGCTGTCATCCGTGGCTGCGCCTGTGGAGTGGCGTCATGGAGAACACATCCTGAAGTCCAGCAGCAAGTACAGCCTGCGCCAAGACGGTGCTGTGCTGGAGCTGGTCATCCGAGACCTGCAGCCCCAGGACAGTGGGCAGTATTCCTGCTCCTTTGGGGACCAGACAACTTCAGCCACACTCACAGTGAAGCGTAAGCGTGCCTGGCCGTCCTGTGCTCAGGGTCCAGTGGGAAGGTCACTGCAGTGAATCATGAGGTCTTTTGTATCTATCTGTACCTGCTGCAGCCACATCTGCCCAGTTCGTAGGAAGACTGAGAAACAAGGAGGCCACAGAAGGGACCATGGCCACACTACGGTGCGAGCTGACCAAAGAGGCCCCCGTGGAATGGAGGAAGGGGACAGAGACCCTGAGGAACGGGGACAAATACAGCCTGAAACAGGATGGAGCTGTGTGTGAACTGCAGATTTGTAACCTGGTTGTGGCAGATGCAGGGGAATACATGTGTGTGTGTGGACAGGAGAGGACTTCAGCCACACTGGCTGTCAAGGGTAAGGACCACACACGTGGTCATGTGGATCAGTGGGTTACCCATGAGCTGACCTGGTGCTCCAGCTCCCCCAACGCTTTCTCCTTATGCTTGTGCACCTTCTGTTCATCCCGCCGTGGATCTCACCCTACTCCTTGAGTCTTTACATGAACAGGAAACATTAGTATCTGCAGCCCTGGAGGGTTCTTTCCTGTTCCTCTGCTGTACTCTGTCTTGTTCCCCATCTTGTCCTATGTCACGTTCTATCCTACAACACTCTATAGCAGATCTGATGCTCCCATCTGTCTTACCATCCTAGCTCTGCCTGCCCACTTCATCGGAAGACTCAGAAGCAAGGAGGCCACAGAAGGGGACACGGCCACACTGCAGTGTGAGCTGAGCAAGGCTGCCCCCGTGAAGTGGAAGAAGGGAACAGAGACCCTGAGAGATGGGGACAGATACACCCTGAAGCAGGATGGGGCTGTGTGTGAGCTGCAGATCCGCAGCCTGGCTGTGGAAGATGCTGGGGAGTACTTGTGTGTATGTGGGCAGGAGAGGACCTCGGCCACACTGACCATCAGGGGTAAAGACCGCATGTGTTCCTGTGTGCGGGTGCCCTGTGCATGGGTGGCTCTATGCCTGAGTGTCTTCTCCTACCCACCTCCCCTGATCTTCTGTGTCTCATCTTACCCTGTTAGCTGGTATTTCTTATGCTTGTTGTATAGGACCCACTTTAGATACCAGAAAACAATGGAGAATCAGGTCTTTCCCAACTCTAGGAGCGTCCTGGTTGGGATGAGAGAGAGAGAGAGAGAGAGAGAGAGAGAGAGAGAGAGTGTGTGTGTGTGTGTGAGAGAGAGAGAGAGAGAGAGAGAGAGAGAGAGAGAGAGAGAGAGAAAACAATTACAAAGATGCAATTATAGATCCTGGGGGAACACCAGGAAAAGTGGGAGGCAGGAGATGGAGGAATACAGGAAGAACAGCTTTGATGTGTGCCTGAATGGGAAGGTGAAGATTCACCATGCATCAAACGAGGTTGAGGGTCTACCTGCAGGAGTCAGATAAAGGTGGGGCCCCATCTCATGGGAGTCAGGGTGGAGGTAAGGGTCCAACATGTAGAAGTCAGATGAAGATGAAGGCATACCCTATGGGTATGAGACAGAGGTAGGCACCTGACCCATGGGGAGTCAGTTGGAGGCGAGGCTTTCTCCCGTGGTGGTGAGGAGAGGTGAAGACAAGTCTGTGGGGGTGAGCTTGACCTTGCTCTCCCTGCACTTTTCCTGGTCGGTTCCAGGTCTTCCCACTGGAGAAGGGCTTGATGATGCTGCCTCTGGCCACTGTTCTGTGTTGTACGTGTAGTGTCTGTGGCCACTTTTGTCCATGGCTACAGAGTTTAATGATCTTCTTTGTGCCTATGTACCCCCCCACAGTTGTGAACAGTACTTCACAGATAGTTAGAGGCCTGGGGAGGGCATTACAGGGAGTAAGGTCCCACTGTAGTGTGAACAGAGCAAGGTACCTCCCTGGACATCAGCATATTAGGACATCAGAGACAGAGGCACTCACAGATTGAGGCAGATATGATATATGGAGCCCTGTAGCCTGGCGGCCCTTATGCATACACCGGAAGCAACAGACCTTCCTAGAGTGACTGGCCTGCTGGACCATGCTCCTTTGGCACAGTTGTGCCCAGGAAACTGGAATTCCTGTCTTGGTGTAACTGGTGACCTAGGAATGAATCAGCTCTCTGTCAGGGGTCCTTGGAGGGTCCGAGCATCTCCCTGCAAGGAAGCAGATGGAATGCACAGACATTGTCTGAGGACCCTGGGCATCTTGGAGAGTGAAGATGGAATGAAACTCCTACAAGTGTGAAGCCCTGGGCCTGGTGGGCTCTGCTCTCCTGTGAAGAACTGACTGCTGAGGGCGCGGAAGAGGAAGGTATGATGAGGCCTGGCCCTCTTTGCCCAGGCTGTGGCAGGTGTCGCCTGTCATCATAAGCATTAGAGACACTTGAATGAAAACCAATTGCCATGTAGATGGATCATTGTCAAAACACAGAGGTCTGGCGTCGTCATGCATTCAGAAATTCCAAGAAACAACAGAAGGATGCACCTGAGGCCTGTCCCATGGCTGAAGAGTTAGAGGTCACAGGAAAACCTTCTCCCTATTCCCATCCCCAGGACACACGGTTGATGGCTGAGGTGTAGAGGGTCCTGGCAACCAGCTCCTTTCAGAAGTGGGTTTGTCCCAACAAAGACTAGGCCATGATGGATACCTTACTGGGACCTTTCTAGAGAGTGCTGCATTTTCAAAAGCTAGCCCTGGACCATAACATCCCAAGGATGCTCCAAGCATGCAGAGCTTGGTGTTCATGAGTTCTCAGTTATGGCCTGGTAGCCAAAGGAAGGCTTCAGCTTTGGCAAACAAGAGCCGGTTCATCCCTCCTCTTCTCTGTGACCACTTCCCACATGGTAGCCAAGGACTTGTTTCTCTATTTGCTCACTCGTGGACCTTCAACACTGCTCCCTCACATTGGAGAGTTTGCCCTGTGGCCACCTATTCCAGGCTGACAGCTCCAGGAAGAGCCTTGTGATTTCTTGTCAACCAGATAAGCTGTTCCTTCTTCCCAGTCTGTTCTGAGAAGTGGGGTTTGCTATGATGGGGGCTGGGGTCCAGGCACCTTGTGAGTTCTCTCAGCATCATCAGAATAAGAGCACGAGAACTACTGGAGTTGTTCACAACCATGACACGCTGTGACCTAGCAGTCAAGTCATTGAGCATGGAGTTTGCGTGCAGGACGCGGTGGGCATAGAAGCCATGGGGCCAGGGATATTGTAAATGCTTCTGCTGTTCAAGTCCTGGGTGTTCTCTCTAGATCTCCTTATCTTGAGTTCCTCTGTTACTTTGCTGCTTCACCAGGGTCAGGATGACCCGTCTATATGCTGCCCCATCTGTGCTTTTCCCCACGTGTGTCTGCTTGTTTATACCTTACAATCTCCAAGGTGTGTTTTACTGTTGCGTGTTGCATCCCATCTTCACCATTCTGCAAAATCCTGATGATCTTTGTGTTGTTCCCAACCCCACAGGCCAAACTCATATGATCTGAGGCCTGCGGAAGTCACAGAATGGGCTGTGGCCATGAGACACAGAGTCCCCTCCTCAGCTGTGCTTGCCATGCCCAGTGTGTGGCCTGTGTGTGGCCGGGCTTCCTGTTTTCCCTGTTCGTCCACGTCTAGAGTCTTCCATGTTCTCAGAGAGTGTGATTGTGTCTGTGTCTTTCTGACCTCCCTAGCCCTCCCAGCTAAGTTCATAGAAGGTCTGAAGAATGAAGAAGCTACAGAAGGAACCACAGCTACACTGAGGTGTGAACTGAGCAAGGCAGCTCCTGTGATATGGAAGAAAGGAACAAAGACCTTGCAGGACGGAGACAGATATGGCCTGAGTCAGGATGGAGCTGTGTGTAGGCTGCAGATCCACGGCCTGACCATAGCCGATGCCGGGGAGTACTCATGTGCATGTGCACAGGAGAAGACCTCAGCCACGCTGACTGTCAGGGGTAAAGACGGGTGGTCTGGCTTTATGTTGTCCCTGTCACTGCCTTCTGTCTTTATATGTGGCACAGCCCCTGTGTTAGCCACTGTCCTCACGCTGATGCCCTTTGAGTATTTTTTATTTGCTCAAGTGGATCTTCCTCCTGTTGCTGCCCCTTCCCAGCTCCCTGCTTTCATCACCATGGGTTCATGAGCTCAGTCGTTCACGCCGTGGCCCTTGAGCAATGTGTGTGGTTCTTTTGGGGTTCCACGTCCACGCAGAGACCTTGAGAGAGTTTTATGTTCTCAGTGGTTGCTTGACCCTTTCTAGGCCTGCCTGCCAAGTTTATAGAAGACTTGAAAAGCCAAGAAGCCACAGAAGGGGCAACAGCAACCTTAAGATGTGAGCTGAACAAGGCTGCCCCTGTGCAGTGGAGGAAGGGGTCTGAGACCCTAAGAGATGGAGACAGATACAGCCTGAGACAGGATGGAGCTGTGTGTGAGCTGCAGATCCGTGGCCTGACCCTGGTGGACACTGGGGAGTACTCATGTGTGTGCGGTCAGGAGAGGACCTCAGCCACACTGCATATTAGTGGTAAAGATGTGTGGCCGATCGGATCTGTGTCTTGGTGTCTATGGACCTGCTGCTTCGCTGGCTCATCCCATATTCTGTCCCTTTGTCTGTGTGTCACCCCCTTTCATAACTGGACAGAGTCCCAACCTTTTGGGGAGCTATATGAAACAGGAAAAATCACATCTGCAGCCTGCTTCCCTCCACCTTGTGCCACCATGCTTCAGTGCTACTTTTCTGGTAGAGTCCATGTCCTGTTTTCATCCAGGCTGAGTCATGCCTGCTAAAGTTCTACAGAGACTTGGCGCCCTTGTGTGTTTCTGGCCCCCTCTGACCATCATGCCAGCTCTGTGGAAAGGACCATGGTCTTGACATTAAGAGGACACGCCATGGAACATAAAATTCATGGCCTGTTCTAAGCATAGCAGCACACGGCCCACCCTCAGAGGGGATTGTGTATTCTCAGTGTTGTTCATGTCTTGCCCATTTCATGTGCTCTGAGTGTAACAATTCCTGTGCCTTTCTGACCTTCCTAGCCATGCCCACCAAGTTTACAGAGTGTCTAAGGAATGAAGAGGCCACAGAAGGGACCATGGCTGTACTGAGATGCCAGATGAGCAAGGCTACCCCAGTGGAGTGGAGGAAGGGAGAAAAGACCCTCAAAGATGGAGACAGATTCATCCTGAGGCAGGAAGGGGCCATGTGTGAGCTACACATACATGATGTGGCTGTGGAAGATGCTGGGCAGTACTCATGCGTGTGTGGGCAGGAGAGGACCTCAGCCACACTGAGTGTCAAGGGTAAAGGTCATGTATGGTCCCCTGAACCTGTGACTTGATGTCTCCATGTTATCTCAATGCTATGTCTGTTTTTCATATGTGGCACAGCTCTCGTGGTGACATCTGTCCCATAACTGGGTACATCTGGGTTCTCTACTTTCCTTTTCCCAGGTCCAGGAAATATTCTCATGTTCATGTCCACCCCACCACCCTCTCTATACCTCCCTGGGTTCTTGCTTCCTTCCAGTCTGTTCACTGTTCCTGTCAAATCGTTCCAGAATGTGTGTCTCCTTGTGTATTCCATGTTGTGCACAGCATGTCCTTCGGAGTCCCATGTTCTCAATTGCTGCTTGCTCCTTCCCAGCCCTGCCCAGCAGATTCATAGAAGACCTGAGAAGCCAAGAGGCCAAGGAAGGCACCACGGTGACGCTGAGGTGCCGGATGAGCAAGGCTGCCCCTGTGGAGTGGAGGAAGGGGTCTGAGAGCCTGAGAGATGGGGACAGACACAGCCTGAGGCAGGATGGGGCCACGTGTGAACTGCAGATCCGTGGCCTGGCTGTGGAAGATGCTGGGGAGTACTCGTGCGTGTGTGGGCAGGAGAGGACCTCAGCCACACTGAGTGTCAAGGGTAAAGATCGTGTGTGGCCACCTGAACCTGAGACGTCATGTCTCCATGTTGTCCCATCAATGCTGCTGTCTCCA
>PVIU01024978.1:0-24569 GCA_004026605.1 Ondatra zibethicus
AGCCTGAATTTTGCAGGAAAATGGATGGAACTAGAAAGCATTATTTTGAGTGAGGTAACCCAGACACAGAAAGACAGTTATCACATGTACTCACTCATAGGTGGTTTGTAAACATAAAGCAAAGAAAACCAGCCTACAAACCACAATCCCAGAGAACTTAGACAACAATACGGACACTAAGCGAGACCTACATAGATAAAATCTACGTGGGAAGTAGAAAGTATAAAAAGACAAGATCTCCTGAATAAATTGGGAGCATGGGGGCCTTGGGGGAGGGTTGAGGGAGGGAGGGGAGTGGCAGGGAGGGGAGCAGAGAAAAAAAAAAGGATGTGAAAACCACAACTGAGAACAGTTAAGAGACAAATGGAAAGTCATAAGGTAACTTCACTAGAACATGATAGGCTGAAGAGATGGCTCAGCAGTTAAGAGTGCTTATTGCTCTTCCAGAGGAGCCAACACCCACATGGGTCAGTTTAAAACTGCCTGTAACTCCAGTTTCGGGAGATCCAAAGCCCTCTTCTGGCTTCTGCATACACATGTACATAAACACACACACACAAGGAGGGGGGGCTAACAAATAAATATTTTTAGAATTAAAAACAATGGCAGAAAAGCTGTGTGTTAATTGTTAAAATATAATAAAATCTTGGCGGGCGGTGGTGGCGCTTGCCTTTAATCCCAGCACCTGGGAGGCAGAGGCAGGTGGATCTCTGTCAATTTGAAGCCAGCCTGGTCTACAGAGTGAGTTCCAGGACAAGCTCCAAAGCTGCACAGAGAAACCCTGTCTCAAAAAAAAAAAAAAAAAAAAAAAAAAAAAAAAAAAAAACAAAAAAGCAAAACAACAACAAATAATAATAATGATGGTAAAATCTTATCTCTGCAATTTCAAACTTCAGATCCATACTTACTGGGAAATATCAGTATGTCTCCTTAAGATGCACATTTTATAAACCGAATCTTCTAAAATAGTAAAAAGAAGATAATGTAGATTTGAAGTTTTATTATTCCACCTACAGAACAAAATTTAATGTCAGGATATGGTATCAAGCTGCCTAAGGTTAAAACACAATTATATTTCTCAGACAGGATGGGAAGAGACTTACAGAAATGGGAATTTTAGCAATCTACGGGCAGAGTCCATACTAAAACAACAAGAAAACAAAATGAGAAAAACCTAGAATCGTTGCTAAATGTACAGCACACAATAGGTAAAGAGAATTACCTCCTAGCATCTCTATATAATGGAATGCAAATTGCTTGATTCATCGATCTTCCAATTACATCCTATATAGAGTAAGATTTAAAAACAAATTATCAAGGTGGGGCTGCAGTTATTAATGGGTAAAAATGTCTAGCCAGAATGCTCAAATGCTGGGTTTGACCGTGATCCCACCCCACTCCCAATATAAAGCAAAAAGGGAAAAGGCAAAAGACATTAATTAGTGCAATTACATACAGAGATACCCTACAGAAAATGTGAACATCACTATTAAAGTTTGGTTTTTAAAAATCCCTATCATCAAACCTTAGTGTGAGAAACCTCAATGACAGGTGGGAAGGAAGAGAGAATTTAAAAAGGAGCTGGCAGTGATGCACAGGCAAATGAAAGCCCACCTCTCACTAGTTTCTCAACATTCAAAGCTCAGCAGTGAGAACAAGACATGCGAGCTCTGAAACTAAAACTTAAAGAAAGAAAATACTACGCTGCTTTCTGGGAACAAATTCCTAAAGATGCCAACACTTTCACTAATCCAATTTTAAAATTCATGTAAGGAGTTAGAAAGATGGACCATAAGAAACTGCCCATTTTAACAATGAAAAGCAGTTATATATTATGGTCATTTACATAAGCAGGCCAGACACTGCAGCTTTTCTCACTCCCACATAAAGACATGCATTTCTTTCAGACTTACTGCTGGCTTTTGCAAACACTGATCAATAATGTTCTCCATCCGCCTTTTCACAAAATGCAATGATTTTCGAGGATAATAAGGAAACAGCAAAGGACTTTCTGGTTTCAAACAAAAACAGAAACAAAACCCAAAACAAGCTATAGTAAAGCACTAATTAGGAGAAAACAGAACCAGCCCAACGTATCTCATGGTGGAATTATTATCCCTTTATATATATATATATATATATATATATATATATATATATATATATATATATATATATATATATATATATATTTCATTAAGAACCATCACAGCACCCGCATCCCATCACCCCTCACTATTAACCCAGCTACCTCTCTTCTCACCCACGTCTACCCACATTTCTGCTGGTCTAATAAGGAAGGAGCACAGCTCACTCTGCTCTGTGGTGACAAGGGGCAGCTGGTGTTATCTTGGAGAGAATGATATTAAAACAGAAACAAGAAATAAGAAACTACTCTACACAAATATCTTTTTTTTAAACTTTTTAAAAAGACTACTTTATCAGTAGAAAGTGATATATGGCTCGGTGGTGGTGGCGCACACCTTTAATCCCAGCACTCGGGAGGCAGAGGCAGGCGGATCTCTGAGTTTGAGGTCAGCCTGGTCTACAGAGAGAGCTCCAGGACAGCCAAGGCTGATACACAGAACACTGTCTCAAAAACCAAAGTGATATGATATAGCATTTTCTCCTTCCTGCTCTGCAAAACTGTTTGGTTTTATTATTTATTTTTAATTATATCCACATGTATGGGTCTGTATATGTGAGTATCAGTGCTTGCATCATCAGATTCCCCTAGAGCTTGAGTTATAGGCCATTGTGAGCACCTGGTGTGGGTGCTGGGAGCCAAACTGGGGTCCTCTACAAGAGGATAGTGGTTCTTAACTGCTGAACTATATCCTCAGCCCTGTGAGATTCTTTTTCTGTTGTTAATGTTGCTTACAATAACTGTATGAAGTAATTTACAGATTAAACAAAACAGGGTTAGCAGGCTCTGACAACTGCCTGGAATAAAAATGACTTCTAGAGCTATAAATAGAGTGTGACTCTGAAGGCCCATTCTTCTGCAGCTCTGTAGGTATCCCCTGCACACAGCACCTTACACTCTCACTATGCTGGTGAGCTCCCAACAGAAAATGATATGAGAAAAAGGCTGCGATCATTGTCTCCCACTCCTAGAACAATTCCACCAAAGGTTTCTGCTTTACTGAGGCCCACTATGGAAGGTTCCTCAAGTGCCTCAGAATAGGGCACCTTGATCAGAAGCTGTACTTTCAACTCTATCTACCAACCCCGGTGGAGAGAAATGGGGTGGAGGTCAAGTTTAATCACCAGTGGCCAATGACATCATCAATCACATCTATGTAATGAAATCTCTGTTAAAGAAATCCATATGCTAGGGCTTTGCAGAGACTCCGGGCTGGTGAACACCGAGTGCTGGGAGGATGTAGACTCTCTGGCCTCTCCTCCACACCTACTCCATACACCTCCTGCTTAGCTACTCCTGAGCTGCATTTGTTTTTTTAAGTAAGCAAGCTAGGAAGCCTGAGCATTTCTACACTGAAGAGAAGAAGGCATGGGCACTCTCTGTAGCCTGCTAGGCAGAGACACAGGCAACCTGGAAACTGACCTTTGTGGGGTAGCCTGGTAAGAATAGTAAGCTCTCAATCCTACAGAATTTGACACTCACTCGAGGTTTGTAGTGTCATACTGAAGCGAACATCAGAACCCTCAATTGGAATTGGGACTGGCTGACAGCATGTAAAGAGAAAACATGTAAGTTGGTGTCTTAAGAGTTTTCTATCCATCATGAGAGTATAACAATCTATTTGTCATTTTGCTGTCTCTCCAAACAAACACAACGGACATAAAAAACTAGCCCTAGGAAGTCAGGAACATTCATGTCTCCACTCCATTATCAACTGGTGCACTGAGGACCTGGCCTTAGGTGACTGTCAGCAAGCTCATGAGGTACCTTTCAGGTGGCTGCTGCCTTGGAGGAAGTCGTACCACTGGTTTCCTTCTGTGTTAGGGGGTGACACGAGGTCGTCATCTTCATCCTTCAAGTACTGTAAGTAAAGTTGACCACTGACTTTCAGTAAAGAACGAAGCTACCCAAATCACTTGTTTCCTATTTAGTACATCGCTGTGCTTGACTACTAAATCCTCTGCAAGTTTATTGTTAAAAAGCAAGGGAAAGCCGGGAGGTGGTGGCGCACGCCTTTAAGCCCAGCACTCAGGAGGCAAGGGCAGGTGGATCTCTGTGAGTTGGAGGGCCAGCCTGGTCTACTGGCGGAGTTCCAGGACAGTCAGAGCTATACAGAAAAGCCCTATCTTGGGGCGGGGGGAGGGGGGAGTAAGAGGACAAAAGTCTGCTAAATGCCAAGCAAACAAACTGCAAATGATTAGAAAGGTCAGAATGAAGTCAGAGTAGAGATCACAAACTGAGTGAAGTGTGTGCTTTATTTCCACCAGCATATTTTAAGCTGTTATGAATTAGGTGCCAACAATCAGTGTACTCTAGAGTGCGGCCACAGACCCCTGGGAGTGCTCAAGACACAAGGGATCCAACAGATCGACAGCAGCTTGGGAACAAGCCCAAGATCACACGCCCTTTCATTGTCCTAGCGTCTGTACTGGTGGTGGGGAAAGTGGCTGGCATCTACCAAGAATCAGGATAGTTGCCCAGATCAGAAAGGCACTCACTACAGCCCCTCCCCGTCCCCACATATTCATACTTTTAAAAGTATTGATTTTATTAAATCTCAACCTCTGAGCACAGATCTTTAATATTCTGTGTGACAGAACTGGAAAGAAGGCACACGACGCCTCTGCTGCACATGAACGTCACCCTAAGGAAAGGCACTTGTGGAACTCTTTCAGTTTTAAGTTAGACAAAACACTTTTTAAGACACAGAATTGCATCTTTACTTAAGAAAGTGGCTGGAGGAAAAACTACCTTCTAGAAAATAAAGTAAGCTGATCCTTCTGAGCCAAACAACCAGAAGGCATTCCATACCAATATAACATTTAAACTCTCAGCTGGGTGCGATGGCACAGACATAAGCCCAGCAGGAAGACTGTAAGCTCCCAGCAAGACGAGGATTCTTCATAAGATCTCGTCTCAATAAAGAAGCAAACTTTTAAGCAAGAATTAAAAGAACATGCACCTGCCACTGCTACGTGTGACGTCTCACACTATTAAAGAGTTCTCTGGCCAGGCTAGTGACCAATGAAATGCCACTTCTGGAGACTACTGACCGTAAGATGTCAGCACCTCTGAGATCTATGACCTCACAGAACCCAAGATTTGCAAAAATACTAAGACATGATTTTACAAAGCCACGCATGGATAAAAGAGTATTCCCTATTAAAGAAGATGAACAGATTCAGTGATCAAGCAATGGACAGTTCACTGACAGAATCTCAGATTCCACATGAAAACTAACCTCTGAGAAGCCACCATTTATTGTGTTTGGTGTTATATATCAAAAGACACAGACAAAGCTGTTACACTGTTGTCCCTCCCGAGAACAGGCAGAGGAGTCCAGAGATCCCTGAACTACATTAACCAAATCAGCACATCCAGCAGAGACTGGACACAGAAGTGAACAGGGTACCTAAACTGTTTTCTACTGGCGAGGCAGAGATGAGACTTGCTAATACATAAAGCAATGTCAGGCCACTAAAAATTTCCATTAAAGTATTAATGACACGGGTTATTTTTAGTTAATAAATGAATAAATAATTTCTACACTAACAATAACATACACTCGTGGTAGTTAACGCTTGACTTAAAAGTGCTTGGAGTCCTCAATAATTATTCAGAATATAAAAGGGTTCTGAGTCAAATATTTTAGTAATATTTATCTTTGGTCATTTTACTAAAAAGGCAGACCTGTGGGCAGTGGTGGAACACACCTTTAATCCCAGCACTCGGGAGGCAGAGGCAGGCAAATCTCTGTGAGTTTGAGGCCAGCCTGGTCTACAAGAGCTAGTTCCAGGACTGCTAGGACTGTTACACAGAGAAACCCTGTCTCGAAAAGAAAAAAAAGGGCAGACCTACAATATATATGTATTAAATTACCATAAACTTTGGATAATACAGACAGTAACACTAAGTTTTTTAATTTTTATTTTAATTAAAATAGAATATCATTTCACCCCTTTCCTTTTCTCCCTCCAAACCATCCTAAGTCCCCTCCCTTCAGCCCTTCTTATGCCCCCGACTCCCTCTCAAATTAACACTATTCAGTTTAAAGTTAGTTCTTAAAATCAAACAAGTTTAAGCCAGTGTCCATACCTGACCAACTCTTTCAACATTGAAGTATTTTCCTTTCCGATTATAAAGGTCTGGAGCCTGGAGGATAAATAAATAAAAAGAAAGCAATCTTAAATTGAAGCAAAGACATGTATTTTAAAAGAAAGCTATAGTTGCAGCTACTCTTGTAAAGACTGTGAGACACACACAAAAAGAATCAGACTAAGTGTGCTAAGTAAGTACTGTCAATAATTAGCTCAATAGTTTTAAAAAAGTAATCGCTAAGGTCTTTAACTAAATTGGATTAAATGCAATTACTTCTTACCACTGCTAACTGTTAGCAAAACTATTCTCAAAAACCACAGAAATATAAATTTCTTACCTCATTGAAATGCTCAGTGAGAAATTCAGCAACAAATGTTATATCCTTCTGAGTCATCTATAACAAAATGAGACAAAGAAAACAAATCAAGACCAAGAAAGCGTCCCAATCAAAGACTCCACAGAACATACAGTTCAGACCAGGTGGGCGTGTAGGTCTCACACAGGCTTATTCCTACTCCATACACCCCCCACACACACACACCGTAGGAGAGATCATGGGTACCTGCCACAATCCTGATAACTAGAAACTATTGCATACCAAGTGCTGACTTAGGTGCTATAGTCTTTTCAAGGAAAATAAGCAAGCATTTAAGGTTTAAGGAAGTTAATGTAGGGACTATAAGGATGCTTTCTCACAGGTCACAGAACTTTACGAAAACATAGATATCATAAAGGTAGGTAGCCATAATAATGTGATTAAAAAAAAAAAAGCTGGATGGTGGTGGCATACACTTTTAATCCCAGTGCTCAGGAGGTAGAGGCAGGTAGATCTCTGAGTTAGAGGCCAGGACAGCCAGGGCTACACAGAGACACCCTGCTGTGAACGCTGTGTAAACACACGTGCGCTGATGTGGACACGCAGCCCTTATCCACTACCTTGTTCAGCTCAGGAAGCACATGGTCTTCTGTCATTCTCAGCATTGCTGGAAAGAAAAAGGTTTGAAAGATGATCTGTAACAGTCACAGAAACAGTTTTAACTACAGGTACATTTGAAAGGCTAAATGTGCTTTACTGCACTAAACCTCTTATTTTGAAGAGTTTCTTTTCACTAAGGAAGCATATTTCTCACAAAAAAATTAAACTATAAAGAATTTAAATCTGATTTATATTTGTACTCAACTTACCTACATACAGCCACCGAAAAAATGCCTTGAAGTTTTTCATACTACTATCTATAACTCTAAAGAGGGAAAAATAAAACAGAACAAAAATTATCATGTACAGTTCACACATCATTGTCCAACTGTCATCAAATACAATATTGTTGTATTATATCTGGATAACATCTAAGCACCTGCAACAGCATTTTACACATCAAACACATCCCTAAAAATATTGTTTAAATTGCAAAGTGGTTCTTTTAAAAAATAAAGTAAGTAATTTAGATTGTAACTAGTTCTGAGTGCTGTGCTGTAAGTTGCATAACAGTCTTTCTCAGTATTCAGAAGCAATCAGGAAGAAATAGTTTTCAACATTATTTTCAGTTAAAAACAATATTTACCAGTCAGTAAAAAGAAAAACATTAACTCCAAAAGTAAATCATCACTACAAATTTGTATGATGTCACCACTTCTAACATCAATAGACATGCTAAGCTGATTTTGGATTCTGACAATAAATGAGATCTCTCAAAAATTGAATTACCCTGGGCATTACACACATGTATCACCAAATTTACTACTGTAAATATTTATCTTAAAGAAACCACTTCTGAACTCCTTAAGATTACATCTATGAGGATGGTGTCCAGCTTCTTTGTGTCTTTTCCAAAAGCTAAATTCTGCCCCAGACAATCAGCCTAACAACAAAATGCTCATTGCCTCAGTTTCTCCATCAGTAATTATAATGCTGCAATTCACTTACTTGAAAGAAACAAGTAATTTACCTGTCTTCAACTTATATTGAAAGGCAATCACAGAAACTTTAATATTTTATATGCGCTTTCAGCTAATGTAGTGAACCACAAAATACTTCATGGGAAAAATAAGCAATGCCATTTCTCCCATTTGTTTTCTGAACATTAGCATCTATACCCTCTATCTTCTCATGCCACATTAAAGAGACAGTGAGTGAGGAGGGTTATAAGGATTATAAATTCAAAAATAAAAAGAAGAACTGAAAACAAATTTAGAAATGGCAAAGACTAATGAGTACAGAGCTCAAGAGCAGATGGGACACAGAGCTGGAGGCCAGCAGAGACCAAGAGAAACCATAAGGAGGAGCAAGAAGCGGCTCAGGCGTGGAAACGCAGCACTGAAGCACATAATCCTCAACTGCACCTGATGCATAAGGCGTTCTTAGGACACTGCAAACTCAATCTGATTCTTTTCTAATAACTGCTTTATTACACGTATTTTACTATGCTAAAGTTAAAACCTTCCTTTCTGATTAAACAGAAAAGGGGAATGCTCTAAGATAACCCTTTTGTGTGCTGTGAATATATTTTATTCCCATTGATTAATAAAATATCTGACTTGGCCTATAGTAAGGCAGGATAGAGCCAGGTGAGAAAGACAAACTGAAAATGCAGGAAAAGAGAAGGGCGGAGTCTGGAGAGACACAAGCCAGTCAACCACTGGAACAAGATGTCAGAAAACCAGTAAGCCATAGGTCATGTGGCAATACATAAATCAGTAGAAATTGGTTAATTTAAATGTAAGAGCTAGTTAGCAATACACCTGAGCAATAGGCCAAACAGTCTGTAACTAATATTAAGCTTCTGTGTGATTATTTTGGGACTGGGAAGCCAAGAAGTGCAAGTGCAGCTTAAATTTCCACTGAAGTCCTGGTAAATGTGCTCCAGTGTGCAGGAAATTAACTATATTCTTAGGAAATACATGCAGTGTTTCTAAGAAAAAGGCACAAAATATATACGATACACTCAAGTGTTTACAAAGAATAAGTACTACGTAGGATATAAGAACTGTAGTAAAATAACTAAAGACGGTAAACTAGTCAGACCAGTCAGTGTCTCCCCTGCCTAACGACAATACATTTTCAACACTATGTAGAAAAGGATCTTTATAAAACCCACATATTACCCTGTGACTCCCAACTTCCCAAAGGCCTCTCACACACCCAGAGAAAAAGTCTGCCTTCTATACTACCTGTGGGTTCTACATACACAGCCCACCCTCTCTTGCTCCTCTCAATCCATTCCACCTCTTGTTCTTTTCAATTCACTTCAGCTACACTGCCCCTTGAAGTTCCTTGACCATGCCAAAGACACTGCAAACATCAGCAGGACTCCCTTCCTACCTCCCCCTAACTTCATCTTCTCTGAGGTCTCTCTGACTCTACAGCTGTCTTCATACTGAAGGGGGCTAGTTGCAGGACTCCTCTTCCACACCAGCTGTAGGTGTTTCAATGAGAATGGCCCCCACAGACTCATGTTTGAATACTTGGAGCCTGTGTGGTGGGACAGTTTTGGAAGGATTAGAAAGTATGGCTTTGTGGGGGTGTGCCACTGAGGGCAGGCTTTGAGGTTTCAGAAGACTCAGCCGTTCCTAATGTGCTCCCTGCCTCCTGCTTTCAGATCAAGATGTGAGCTCTCAGTTGTTCCTGCCATCATGCGTTTATTCTCCCATCACCGACTCTAACTATTTGAAACCTTAAGCCCAATTAAACACTTTCTTAAGTTTCTTTGGTCATGGTGTTTTATCACAGCAACAGAAAAGCAACAAAAACACCAGGATACCCACACCCAAGGATGTGTAGTGTCTGCATATAAGTCATCCTCTCTAGACTAGTTACAATATCTATTATAATGTAAACAATGTTGTGTAAATGTATTCAGAGAGTAATGGCAAGGGAAAAGTCTGTATATATAATAAAGATACAATGTCCTTTCCTGAACATTTTTGACCTGCAGTTGGTTGGATCTGTGAATACAGGATCCATGCTTATGAGGGGCTGTCTGTATAACCACACCTTACACGCTTTGCCTTCTTTATATGACTACTGACCTATATTCATTTCAGTTATCTGTTGGTTTATTGTCTGTCTTACCACATTATAATCTAAGCCTCATTATAATCTAAGGTTTTATAATCAAAACAGGGCAGAGTTTTTTTTTTGTTTTTTAAATCAATTTGTTCAAGGCTGTATACTTAGTTTCAAGAACATCTTTAAAACACAGATAAGAATTCAAAGTGGAGTGGAAGAACACATCTATCATCATGGTACTCAAGAGGCAGAGGCAGGAGCATCATGAATTCAAGGCCATCCTGGGCTATATAGGTTGTTCAAAACCAATCCAGGCTATATAATAAGACTCTGTCCAAAATAAATAAATAAATAAATAATAAAATAAAAATATAATTAAGCGTTCAATAAACGGCATTTGAATGAGTGGCAATATTGGACAATTAAGCCAAGAAATTTTCTCCGAAAATAAAGTACAAAGTTAAAAATTATGAGGAAAAAATTAAAGACATGGAGGAGAGGGGAAAAAAAAAACCCTACCCATCAAGTTCACTATCTGACTAAACAGATTTCTAGAAGACAACTTCAGTTAAGGAGAGAAAAATAAATCAAGAGAATAAGTTAGTAGAATTAAAGTTTCGACACCGCTTTCATATCAGCACCACAAATAGAAAGACCCACATCTAGAAATGCTACTGTGAAACCTCAAAATGTCAGGAATTAAGACTTCTGTTGTAAGATGAAATAAAAAAAAAATCCTTAAAAGCCATGAGAAAGTAAGAGATTGCCATCTTCCAACAATAAAATGCCCTAAAAGCAATGGAGCAATGCTGTGAAAATTCTAGGAGAAATTATTTCACCTTGAGATTCTAAT
This sequence comes from Ondatra zibethicus, assembly GCA_004026605.1. Taxonomy (NCBI): domain Eukaryota; kingdom Metazoa; phylum Chordata; class Mammalia; order Rodentia; family Cricetidae; genus Ondatra; species Ondatra zibethicus. The sequence goes on from PVIU01024978.1 coordinate 11,104, forward strand.
TCCCACCAAAATGATCAATTTTGCTTAAGGGTAGGAAAAAGAAAGGGAAAGTGTACCTTCCATGTTTACTTTCTGAGTAACTTACTAAATTTAGGATGTGTTTCAGTGAAGAGTAATTCAGGAAAGGATCAGATGTGATCCTAAAAGCCCTATCTACTGAGGAAAGCAATAGAGGCCGTGTCTCTGCAAACAGTTGGTCAGGGAGCAAAGCAAGAAGCACAGAACTAACGTACAGGGTGAGAGGGCACCTGCAGGGCAGAGGAAGCCAGAATGGGGCAGACCCTTCAGAGAAACCAGAGAGGCTGTGCTAGAGACAGATGATACAAAAAGCAAGAAAGCCTGCAGGAGGTGGGAGAACTCTGGGACTGAAGCACTTGAAAGGCTGAGAGGAGGGCTCTAAGTTTCAGGTCAGCCTGGGAACACAGGAAGACCCAGCTACAAAACAACACAATACAACAAAATAAGACAAGACAAGAAGGTCAGTGAGGTTCATAAAAATCAAGATAAACAAAAAGAATGAAAATTGGTAGGCACAAGAAATAAAATACAGCTGGGCGGTGGTGGCGCACGCCTTTAGTCCCAGCACTCGGGAGGCAGAGGCAGGCGGATCGCTGTGAGTTCGAGGCCAGCCTGGTCTACAGAGCTAGTTCCAGGACAGGCTCTAAAGCTACAGAGAAACCCTGTCTTGATAAACTAAAAAAAAAAAAGAAAGAAAATACAACTGTGTTTAGGAGAAAGAAGTAAAGGAAGTAAAGGCAGAAAGAGACACAGCAGTCAGAATGCTGTTTCCCTCTACAAAGACAACTCAGAATGAGGACTGAGGGCACAGCAGCACAGCTTTTCTTTACATGACCTCTGTGTTACTGCCATCACTCTCACTAAAAATCATCTTAAGAGAATCTGCTCAACTTGGTAGGTTCTTACCTAAGCAAGAAGGAAATACTCTCACACCCAGGCTCCTAGGTAACCCATTACTTACTGGAGAAGTTCGTTTGCCTTGAGGATGAAAGAGCCCACAGCAGTAATAGCATCTAAAGAAAACAAACAAACAAATGTCACTTGCTGAATAAGCGAAGTGTATCTAATGCAGACTACTGAGAAACTCAGTCAGTACCTTCAATGCATGTAGCATCCAGTCCTAGAGGTTCGTATTTCTGTTTCCATGAAGCCATTCCTTTAAGTTCACTCAAATGATACAGTAAAGACTCGGACCCACTAGCAAAGAGCAGAGATAAGTAGCATTACTATCACCAAGGTCAGCAATCACCTGCTGAGCACTATTTCATTTCAGAAATAAAACCAAACATAACAATCTTTCTACAGCAAAGAATTGTTTCCCAAAACTATTTCTTTTTTGTTTGTTTGTTTGTTTTGTTTTTTCGAGACAGGGTTTCTCTGTAGCTTTTGGATCCTGTCCTGGAACTAGCTCTTGTAGCCCAGGCTGGCCTTGAACTCACAGAGATCCACCTGCCTCTGCCTCCCAAGTTTGGGGTTAAAGGTGTGTGACACCACCGCCAGGTCCCAAAACTATTTCTAAGAACTAGAAGAATCATTTGCCCATCATGACAACTGAAATGAAAACACAAACCTACCAGATTAGATTCTCTAATATGACCAGACTATGTCCCATGCTCTACCAAATGACCTGCACCTCTAGTCCTAATTCTGGCACTTTATCATATGGACATTTGTTCAACAGTAGACACTTTTGTTTAAAGAACAGGCTCTTAATATGTAGCCCTGACCAGCCTGGAACTATACAAACCAGGCTGGCCTCCAACTCACAGAAATCCACCTGCTTCTACCTCCTGAGTGCTGGGACTAAAGGCATATGACACCGGCTGTCCTCACAAATATTTTTAAGCTGACTTCATATCAGACCTTAGATGCTGGCGACACAGTGAAAAACAATGGTAAAGTCACAACCAGTAATACCGTACATTTTCCTGAAGGCCTTAAGGGAAATGCACAGGTGAAATGGAAGACCCTGATCTACTCCAGAAACCGAGGGCTTTTCTGATGACACGAAAGGAGCGAAGAGCTGAAGAACTCAAGTGAAAGGAAGGTGAGAGTGTTCCAAAAAGAAAGGAGATGATATAAAAGTCCTTATATGGAGCTGGAGTTGTAATTTAATAGTAGAGTGTTTACCAAACATGCCAAAGACCTTGGGTTCCACTCCCAGCACCATTAGAAATAAATGAACAAACAAATCAAGGAAAGGGTATTTATTTTAAAAAGAGAGAGATTTAAAAGAAAGAAAGAAAGAAAGAAAGAAAGAAAGAAAGAAAGAAAGAAAGAAAGAAAGAAAGAAAGAAAAGCCTTGGGTAGAAGACATTATCGAGTTTGGAAAACCAAGTGACTCCTAGTACAGGTAAATCAGAGAGGCAGGCATGCTCAAGGCCCTGAAAAGGCCTTGTTTCTAAGAGCAAAGCAAATGTAGTTCAAGCTTTTAAGGTACAACATTAGACTCACTAAGGAAAGTGAAGTCAACAGACAGTATGGTCTGGAATAGACCAATGCAGAAAGTACTCAGGGACCTAAGGGGATTGAGGGTTGTCTAGGTACCCATGATGAAAACTGTCAAAATGCAAATCAAACACTCAGCAGCCAGTTACAAACTGCTTCACTCAAGTTGCTATGTACAGAAACAGCAGCAGGCCTGTGAGATCCAGGAGCGAGCCTTGGTCTAATATTGAGGAACACTGGGTCAGTCACATGACTAACTCTTGAGTGAAATGAAGATGACAAGAACAAACTGCCAATATATTAAGTGAAAAAATATATAACATATTAGAAGTCATGAAGCTTATTTCATAGTTAAATGAGAAAAAAAAAGGCCCAAATGGAGTTCAGCCTGTTAAAAGATGTTAGAAAACTATTTCACAAAAGAGAATTATCATTACTGACTTTAATTTTGGGTATGCTGAGTTCCGTAAAATGCCAGTGCATAGCTAGAAACGGCTTGAAAAGAGAACGTCAGACAATGGAGAGAAGGAAGCAGAAAGATGACCAATGTATGTATAAATGCAATATCAAAAAATTCCATACCTCTGTAAGTGACTTATAACCAATTTTTGTATACTAGAATATGATGACTCTATAGATTGGCCAAGCTTTTTTAAGCCCTAGTTAAGAGAAGAAAATACATTTAGCATATAACTAGGATACAATATGTCATTCCCAAAAAGAAAAAAGCTAAGACTGTGTTAACAACCATTTAAACAAATACACTTTAACAGCACCTTCACTGTTAACTGGTTCATCAGGAGAGTCTGAAGTTCAGCACTAGAACAAAAAAAAAGTTAAGAAAAAGTATTTTAGTAACTTCTCCATTCAAACTCTGATGTACCATTTAAAACCTAAATTTCTAAGTACAATATGATGCTGGAACAAAATAAGCATGAAGAGCACCCATCAAAAGACAAAGCCGACACAGTAGAACCCAGAAATGAATGAACTATACATTTCCAAACATCCAGAAGGTTATGCTAATTGTCACCCTGGGCAGATCTACCCAAGGTACAAGGAAGGAAAGGGTTAGCATGGATAAAGGTTCTGAGACATTTATACAGTCAGCATACATACATATAAGCAAAATTACCACATTTATATAAAAAAGTTCATGGAAAACCCTAAAAACTCGCACATGTGGGGGATAGTCATACCAAAATTTTGTATTTTGTTTTTACAGAGAAAATAATTGCTTTTGAAATAATTACTGTCAGAAGAAGGTAGCAAAGAGTCAAATCAAAAGCACCTGGTGCGCACGCACCTGGCTTTCCCCCACAGCAGTAAGTGCATGAACTCATCCTGCACTGATGTCGTTGTAGTTTTTTCCTAGACAAAATGAAAAAGAGAGCTGATACATATTTTATGAATAATAAGCATATTTATTCGATTACAATCTTCTTCCTTTGTTTCAACCTTTCCTCAGATATTGAACTCATCATCTGGGTATCAGTGACTAGAGATGGCCAGTCCCCTGTTTCAAGACCTGCCCTTCCTCCCCACGCCACCCGCTCCATCTCACAGTCCTGCCCCACCCAACCAAAGGGAGAGAGTCTGCCATGATTTGGGTGTGGTTTGTCCCCCCAAGAGTTCATCTGCTGGAGGCTTGTCCTCGGTGTGATGACATTTAAACTGGGGACTCTTTTAAGAAGTAGGTGAGGATGGAAGGTGGGTAAGTCATTGGGAAGAAGCAACGGTAACACTCGGAAGACCCTGGCTAGTGCTTCCAAGAGTGACTGTTAAAGAGACTGCCCAACCACACTGCCTGGCTTCCTTTGCTAGCATACACGTTCCTGCCAAGATGCCACTGAAGAGACTCTAGGCAGCCCGAGCATGGCAAACATGGCTCTGGTAGGCCTTGCCCTTCTCCCTCAGTCCCTCTCCCTTGCTAAAGAACCATTACATTACATTCCTAAAGCTAGCCACCAAGGCCTATTCCCTTATTTGGTCACTTCCTCCTCCAGAGGTCAACAGCCAAGGTACAGCTATCAGAGTATTGAAGTCTGGTAATCAAAAGCCCCCTTTGGCTCCCCTAATTAAAATGCCCAATTAAAATTAAGCACCTCATCCTAACACGGGCTTTCCCCTTTAACCTTTATAAACCACACATTTTCCCATGTGCCATGTGTGTCTCCTCTCTATCCAGAGGCAGTCCTCTGTCCCCTCCAGGACAAACACCCCTTCTCTCTCCCTTGTTCCCTTCCCCTTCTCCCTCCTTCTCTATCTCCTGTCTTTGTCCCTTATCCCCCTTGCCCTCCACCCCTTTGGAGCAAATAAATTTCCTTTGTGTTAAGAGCTAGATCTTGGGTGTCCTGAGCCAATACCAATCCTTTCAGCCCCCAGAATGAACCCTCCTCAGTATCTAGAGAACAAGTGATGCGACACGACCCTGAACTTTCAGAATCTAAAACTAGGAGTTAAATCAACATCTTTTCTTCATAGATTACCCAGCCTCAGCACTTTGCTACAGCAACAGAAAACTGACTAACACAATTCTTTTTGCACACCCCCAAAATACTGTGGAGTCTCTCCAGCCTGCCACCTTTGAGGCAGGGTTTCACTCTGTAGCTCTCATCAACCTTGAACTCATGGTGAACTTTCTGTCCTGTGTTTTCCAGTGTTGGGATTACAGCATGAACCACCTTGTCTAGTTCTGACCCTCGTATATCTCATAAAGCAAATACAGAGAATGTACTCAATATCTCCACAGGAAAGTTCAGTTACTAGTACATTACCTGCACAAACTTAGTGAGACGAGAGTCCATCTGCATCAGTATTTCTTCCCATGCTTCACACATACAAGTCAGTGACAAATTTATATACTATTAACAAAAAAAAGATAGTAAAAAAAAAAATCAAAACAACATGTTATTTCACTCTTCTTTGGCTAAGTGTCAGAGAAATCCAGAATTTACTTTCAACTACTCTTCTAACTCATTAAAGCTGTAGGAAAAAAAGAAGAGCATGGCTAAGCTTTGGTAATCACTTAGCTAAGAAACTAAATTATCCAGTGATTCTTACAAATTTACAACAACACATTCCCAAGACTGTGTCTGGGAAAACAAGTATCCTTGTGCTTTTTATATTTTATGCATTCCATCGCATGCTGCTTCGTTCAGCCACTCAACTGCCAGACAGGTCCTCTAAGAAAATACCAACCTCGGGGCTGGGCAGGCAGATCTCTGTGAGTTCGAGGCCAGCCTTGTCTACAAGAGCTAGCTCCAGGACAGGATCCAAAGCTACAGAGAAACCCTGTCTCAAAAAAAAAAAAAAATACCAACCTCTAGAATCTATAACATCAAGCAAAATAAGAACCATAGTAAAGCCAATAAAAGATCAGTAAATCTTTGTAGGGGCTCCATCTGGGTAGACTGTTTAGCCGGGCCTGTGTCTTGTCCTCACAATATATCAAAAACAGCATGACTGAGCCCAAGGTCTCAAAAGTCTTTGCCTCCTTAGACTCATACTGCAGAGACATCTGCGGGCATCGCCATGTGAACGAGCATGGTCGAGCTGCTAGAGGATGCGGAGCAGAGACAAAGCCATTCCAGCACTGGGACGCACATCCGTTTGCAAGATCAGTTTCTTTAAAGTGAGCTACACCAGGCACAGATCTATAGAACCTTCTGGATCAGTCTAGTCCAAACTGCTCACCTACAAAACTATGAGCTACTTCAGGATGGATTTATTATGAACAAAAGCTGAGTCATATGAAGACTCTTATTCCACAAATTATCTATAATTTGTTTTAAGTTGCATTTTCATTATGAATAGTTTAGAAGATTTACAGGATTTTTCCCCTTTTCTTTTTGAGACAGGATTGGTCAGAAGACTGTCAATTAAATTTCGACATTTGGTTTAACAAATATTGTAAGAAGATTAACTTATAACACTTCTATTGTAGGTAGCTTCACAACATAAACTTTTGATGGTTTTTCTTTATGGAAAATTAGAAACTTCCAGTAAAATGCTAACCTGTAAGAGAGCTGAGATGTGGGTAAACTTTCTGGCCATCCGAGTTACTTCGGGTAAGTAGGAATACAGCAGATTGGTTTCAAGCTACAGAGTAAAACAATAAATGAATCACAGGAGCATTTGCTTCTTTTGAAGATAAATTATTCTCGCCCAGCTCAAAATCAAGCAAGTCCTTAGCATAGAGAAGGGTCTGTATTTAACTACATGCCAGAGAACCTCTTAACAGAATTCTGCCTTGTAAGCACAATGGATTTTGGAACCAGTAAGTGACTACCTCAAGATTTCCAACTGGGGCACAGCTCTGAGTCATCCCTCCCTTTTGTGCAGATGCAATAACCTATAACACTATTATGTGACTATTTAAAATGTCCACAGATTAATGTAAAATTTTAATGCAAGTAAAAATAACTAAAGGATATGGATTAAAACATGAATATCAGGAGTATCAGTCATATTTCAATGAGGTTGTCATTATCCATTGTGTCTGGGCTTGGTGGCATAAATCTGTGATCACAGTGTTTGGGAGGTATCGGCAGAAGGAGGAAGTCAAGGTCATCTTCAGCTATATGCAATGAGATGGAGGCAAGCCTAGGGTACATGAGATCCAATCTCAAAACTACAACAAAACACAAATCTAACACAAACCTCACAGGAAAAAAAAACACTTTATTAGAGCTCAGATACAAATGTGAAAACAGTTTTTCAGCCTCACAAAGAAGAGAAATGCAAACAGCTACAGTCCAGGCTCTTTGATGTTCTGAACATAGACTCTAGGAAGGACTGCAAACACCACATCTCTTACTCTTTTCTTCCTACTTCTGAGAGTTCACACATACTTAGGTTAAAACACTGGGACAGCTCAGAATACTTGGGAAGACTTCTTGACAAAGCATGGCTATGATCTAAATATAGAAGCCCAGTCAGTATCCTAGGCTATAGCATAAACCACACTTTAAAAGATGTTCCCCCATCCCGAGTGATCCCTTGACACAGGTGGCAATATGCTGGCTGAGAGCACAGCTGGAAGCAGAAAGCCTAGCATGACTTTCCAGTTCTGCAACAACACTGAGTGACTCTCCACTTCTGTGTGCCTACAGTCTTACCTACAAATGAGGACAACAGGAGACCTACCCCATTACATGACTATGTTAGAAGCACTAAGCACTTATCAGATAGTTAAGTGACCTTTCATTACTAGGAAAGACAAAGTCCTAAAAATATATTCAGTATAAAGCTACACTAGTCAAGTAACCAATTAGTAAGGCCATAATAGACCATGAAAACAGTTTTAACTATGGAAATTAAATTGCTGTGTGCAAGAAATAATATTCACTACAATGCATTCAATATACAGGATTTAGAAATCATAAACAAACTTTTATATTTTACTGATTATTAGACTCTAGTGATATGAGTAATTAAAACCTGTAAGGAGTGGGGAATGGCTCAATGTCAGAGGGCCTGCTCTGCACATGTGAGGCCCTGAGTTCAATTCTTAGTACCAGGGAAAAAAACTCTATATAAAAATCATGTACCTAGCAGAGCAATGGTAGCACACCTTTAATCCCAGCACTCAGGAAGTAGAGGCAGGCAGATCCCTGTGAGTTCGAGGCCAGTCTGGCTTACAAAGTGAGTTCCAGGACAGGCTCCAAAGCTACACAGAAAAACCCTGTCTCGAAAAACAAACAACAACAACAACAAAAATCCCATGTACCTGCTACTGCTATAAGGTTCTAATACTCACCTGAAAATATGAAACCTCTGCTTCGCCACTGCTGGAAACCTCTGTGACCACTGATAATGACTTCAAATCGCTTGATAAACACAGAGCAAGACAAGTACCGGCAATCTGCAAAAACAGTTATCGCCATGCCTGATACATTTGCTATACTCACAGGCTGCATCTGCTTACAACAATGGGAGCAAAAATTCACACAAACTTTAAAAAGTAGAAATGCATAATCCTGGTTCCTGACATAGCTATGGAGTGGCCCAAGGACACACCAACACCCTCTGTCTGTTCTTCTCTCATGAAGGGGCCCACACCAAATACTGAAGAACCAACACAATCCATAGAATCTGAGATACTCTCCCCCTTCATGAGTAAGAAGAATGAGCTATGGAGAAAATGAGGGCTGCTTTTGTGACTGCTTCACATGGCAATCACCCACTTTAACTCTTGCCCACTGCAGACTTAAAAATCAACAAATCATAATCAAGTGGACCATGCCAGTCTGTGAAAGGGAAAAACTTGACTAGTTCCACCAGTAGCTCCTGACGGCTACAAACACAGGAACACTAAATTCTACCGTACTGAAATTAACCTCTAAACATTTCAACGCGAACACAGTTAACCTGCTCTCTCCTTGTTCTGTAAGTAAATCAACTGCTATTTCTAAGAGAAACAGAAAATTTTGAAGAACTTACCCCGGTTACTCGGGCAATTTTGAACATCCCATAAGCATAAAGCTCAATAAATCCAGAGCTTCCTCCAAGCACAAGGATGTTCAGCCTAATTGAGAACAATGCAACACACTGAGGCCGACCGACAGCAGAGCTGAGACAGGAGCTGCTAATCCACGCCCACAGCTGCACTGCACACAGCAAGCCCTACTACTAAGGCTATTACCTTTATTTTTCTTCAAAATGAACAGACTTTCCAATAGCTAAAAATATTCTGTTTACAGTAAAATTACATGGCACCAAATGTATTTACACACAATCAGTAATGAAACGATCCACCTGCAAACTAACACACAGTGCCATCAGTTCTTATGACAGTAATAAAAAATACATTAAATAGGCTTTAAAAACTTGGAAGTTTCAAATTAAATCTAGAAACCCTAGCACTTCTATCCTGTTAAGATACACTACAACATTACTAAAATTTAAAAAAAGCAATGGACACACAATAGACACTGCTATCTGTATGCTGTTCAGAGATTTCAATGTCAACAGTGAAGTAAAAAGATCAAGAATCCGCTGTTCTGAAAAGTGGCACAGATACAAAACATCAACTTCAAGAAATAAAATAAGATATCTGTAAAATTTACCTGACATCTCCTAAGAGCTTAATAATTTCATCAGAATTTTCTTCACTAAAACAAAAACAAATTGGGTCATCCTTCAATATTATCTTTCAAATAATAAAAGACCACCTCATTTAAAAATAAGAAAAGTATACTTACCTAAATATTTTTGAGGTGTTGCTGTAACTAGAAGAAAACAGAGATAAGGTTTACTCTTGAGAAATGCATGGGAAACTGGTAACACGTTAAAAGCAGAAGAGAAAAGGCAGGGTTCATTCCAGAGAAATAAAACCGATACATACTTTTTCGGCAGTGTGGGCAGCTTAGGCAAGAGAAGGTTGGATTCATCCTCAGCATTATAAAATGATGTTAAGACGCTAAAAGGGAGGGGGAACCAACCATCACACAACAGCAAAGATTCAACTTCTCTTTCCATTAAAAATAAATGCAGTAAAAAAAGATTACTAGTTTTATAATTTTACCACAGAGATACATATAAAACAAACACTATTAGCAATCCTGTGTGAGAAGACAAAGAGGGAATTGGGGTTTTTGTTTTGTTTTCAAAACAAACTGACAAACACCTACTCACTGTACATATAGAGGAATATCAAGAAATGATTTTTGTCAGCATATGAAATATTTATATGTATTCAGTATTCAGATTAACTGTGAGCTTATGATTTCTGAATTTGATCTAAAAAAACCACAGTAAACAAAGTGCTAAGAATAATTTAAAGCAACTTAGAATAATTATTGTATCATTTAATAACTGGTTCTATGGCTTATACAGACTTGGAGATGTGGCAGTCTGGTGGGTATATAAAACTATGCCATTTGCCATTATTTCTGAATAGTCTTTATTTTTTCATTCTTTTTGGATTTATTTATGTGTATGTGTTCTGCCTGCAAGACTCTGTGTACACCACATATGTGCCTGCTGCCTGAGGTCAGAAGAGGGCAGCAGATGCCTGGAACTGGAGTTTTGGATGGTTGCGAGCCATCGTGTGGATGCTGGAAACCAAACCCAGGTCTGCAAGAGCAGGAAGTGTTCTTAACTGCTGAGGCATCCTCCAGCTTCCTGAAATATTCTTCACAGCTGGGATTATAGGTGTGTACCATGGATGGCTCAGGAATATCTTTATTGCCTTTTCTTTTTCAATTCTACCTCCAAATTCAATTGGAATAAATGGCTGAGAAAGTGAAAAGTAGTGACCTGAAATCATGGTTTCCACCCTGGAACACACAGTGCTAGAATCTCCCTTTGGAGATGGGCTGGGACACAACTCACAGGACATGTTCTGTTTCCTCACCTTCTAGAAACTCATGTAACTATTTGTTATCCTTGAGCATCTGAAGATGGTTGATCACTTTGGCTTATCTTTAATGAATTTCAAACTCAGGCTAAATCCTTGTCACCTGTTTCTTATGTACCACTTAAGAAATTAACATTCAGGTTTTATAACTTCATTTGATAGTAATTTAGTGAAAATCAGCAAGAAAAAAACTACTGGAAAAAAGGACTCAATTTTCAAAAATCCTTCTGTACCCAACATGAGCCAGTGTCACTGATGCCTTGAACATTCCTCACTACAATCCAGGCATTCCCTTGTCTACACAGACTAGGGAAAAACTGTTCCAGGGAACAAGGAAAAGACCCAGGCCCAGAACACAGAAGGAACCTATCAGGCTGGCTGCTCCATTCAGCACTGTTCATACCCTAAGAATATCCATTAACACAGGGCAAAGCTCCTCACAAAACAAATGGCACACACACAACAAATAAAAGTAATAAACACAACCACTCTATCTAGATAATCTAAACTAAGAGCTGCAGTGCATACACACTCACAGCACTGACAGTCATTTCCACTCTAAACAGTTTCAGCTGGTGGTGCCTGCAAAATAGGCTGAGAAGCAAGAGGATCTCAAGTTTGAGGATGGCCTGACATTGCCAGGACATGTCTCAGAAATAACAAGACAACAAGCTCTGAAAACTTCCCAAGTCTTCCCCCGTGGTATTCTACCTGCTCTCCACAGTCACTTCCATCCAATGCATACAGGAAACCGGAGCCTCCACGGAGAAAGAGTGTAAGCTTTCAGGCTTTTCTACATCACACAAAATAATCTTCTTGGTATCAGCGAGAGCAAAGGCCAAAACTAAAAAAATGTAAGAAAATAACCAGACTAAATTAGCATGATTATTTCAGAAAAATAAATGAGAATTTCACTTACTGTCCAATTTTACTATTTCAAACACATCCTAATTACCTAAAAATTCTTTTTTGAGGGCCAGCAAGACGGCTCAGCAGGTGAAAACTTTTGTTACTGGCCTGACTATCTGATGCCACAGGGTGGAAGAATGGAAATGATTTCTACGAGCTGTCCTGGCTCAACACGTGCTACAGCACAGGCATCACACACACACCACAAGTAAATGTAACTAAAACAATTTTTTTAGTTTACCAGCTTTTATTTTTTGAGACTATAATACAATTACACCATTTCCTTTTCCCTTTCCTCCCTCCAAATCATCCCATATACCTCTCCTTGCTCTCTTCCAAATCTTCCAAATTCATGACCTTTTTTTTTTTTTTTTATTCTTTGTTTTCATTTTTTGAGACAGGATTTCTCTGTGTAGCCCTGGCTGTCCTGAAATTTGCTCTGTATACCAAGCTGGCCTGAAACTCTGCCTCTGCCTCCCAAGCGCTACTACCACTGCCTGGCTCCTCTTTTCTTTTAATTAACTGTTGTTACGTATGTACATATATACATATTCCTAAATACATATGTACAATCTGCTCAGTTTGTATGTTACTTGCACATTTTCAGGGCTGCCCACTTGTAATGGATAGACGATTGTATACTCTTCCCTGAGAAAGACCATTTCTCCTGTGCTCACATTTCTTAGTTGCCTGTAGTTCTTGGTGCAGGGTGAGGCCTCCTGGGCTTTCTCCTGTTCACATTAACATTTCCATTGTTTCTTTGTTCAGATCCTGTTTAAAGTGCCACGTTGATGAGACTTTTACGGGTTTACTATTCCTCTAAGAGATCCGTGCATATAGTTATGCCTATTACTTAAGCTTATTGTCAAGTGTTCAGTCTACATGACCTGTCTACTATCTTCCCACATATTCTATTTATTAACTTACACAACAAAGTCTCTAGACTGGGACCTGCTTTCAACAAGAAAATATCTAACAGGTGCCAGGAGATATGTACCATCATTGTTGTCTCTCCCAGCCCTGTTCACAAGTCTACAAGACAGAAAGTGGCTCCATTTGCTGTTTTCTTAAAATCTTTTTATTCTCTTTATTCCAAACCCATGCTAAGAAGCAAGATGAACAGATTCCAGGAATCTCTGTCCTCTGACTGTGGCTGAATTATCTAGCTAGTGTAGTTCCTTTTGATAAGTCATTATTTCCTAACATGCACAATTTCAGAGCTTCCAAGCAGAGTTTCACATTACACTCCTACAAACCACTGCATAGGCAAGAGCTAGACTAGCCTGCCCCCCCCCTTTATGTCTTTTGTTCTGTTTTGTTTTTTCTGTGCTGGAAACTGAACCTAAACTCCCTCACACATTCTACTACTAAGCTCTATCCCCAGCACTCTCTCTTTCAAACAAATATTAATAGCAGCTTTATTTGTAATAGCTAACAAATGGAAATGACCCAGATGTCCTTTACAATCCAGCCCATTTTACTTTTTATTTTGAAAAAAGGTCTCACTGAGTTGCAAGTCTATCCTCAAACTCACTCAAGTCAGTTATCCTCCTGCCTCAGGTTTCCAAATGGTTGGGATTACAGGCCTGCTCCACCAGGCAAGGGCTCACTCAAGTCAGTTATCCTCCTGCCTCAGGTTTCCACATGGTTGGGATTACAGGCCTGCTCCATCAGGCAAGGGTTCACTCAAGTCAGTTATCCTCCTGCCTCAGGTTTCCAAATGGTTGGG
>PVIU01024979.1:0-24564 GCA_004026605.1 Ondatra zibethicus
ACCTATCTCTTCTGCATGTATTAACTTTTTGAGAACCGAGTCTTTTTGAATGCACTCCTTCCTAGGCCAGGAGGGATGGGGGTGGGCCTTGGACTTCTAACAGGGCAGGGCACCATGCCCTCTTTCAAGGAAGAAGGGGGAGGGAGGAGGGGTGGGGGGGTAGTGGGAGGGGACCGGGAGAAGGGGAAGAAAGGAAAAAGAAATTTTATTTCTTTAATTATGTTCTTGAATGGAAAAAATAAAACAAAACAATGTATGGAAAAATAAATAAATAAAAAAAAGAAAGAAATTAAAGTCTTCCTTTAATTCGACGAAAATGAAGACACAACATACCCAAACCTATGGGATACTATGAAAGCAGTGCTAAGAGGAAAGTTCATAGGACTAAGTGCCCACATAAAGAAAACGGAGAAAGCTCACATTAGAGACTTAACAGCACACCTGAAAGCTCTAAAACAAAAAGAAGCAGACTCACCCAGGAGGAGTAGAAGACTGGAAATAATCAAACTGAGGGCTGAAATCAACAAAAAAAGAAACAAAAGATCCAAAAAAATCAATGAAACAAAGAGCTGGTTCTTTGAGAAAATCAACAAGATTGACAAATCCCTATCCAAACTAATCAAAAGGTGGAGAAAGACACTCAAATTAACAAGATCAGAAATGAAAAGGGGGACATAACAAGAGACACTAAGGAAATTCAGAGAATCATTAGGTCTTATTACAAAAGCCTGTGCTCCAAAAAATTGAAAAATGTAAAGGAAACGGACATTTTTTAAAGATAAATACCATATACCAAAATTAAATCAAGACCAGGTGAACAATTTAAATAGACCTATAAGTCGCAAGGAAATAGAAGCTGTCATCAAAAACCTCCCAAATAAAAAAATCACAGGGCCAGATGGTTTTAGTGCAGAATTCTACCAGAACTTCCAAGAAGAGTGAATACCTATCTTCCTTAATGTGTTCTGCATAATAGAAACAGAAGAGTCATTGCCAAACTCTTTTTATGAAGCTACAGTTACCCTGATACCAAAACCACACAAAGACTCAACCAAGAAAGAGAATTATAGACCAATCTCACTCATGAACATCGATGCAAAAATTCTCAATAAAATACTGGTAAGCTGAATCCAAGAACACATCAAAAAAAATCATACATTATGATCAAGTAGGCTTCATCCCAGAGACGCAGGGATGGTTCAACATACAAAAATCTATCAATGCAATCCATCATATAAATAAACTGAAAAAAAACATGATCATTTCAGTAGATATCAGAAAGCATTTGACAAAATTCAACACCCCTTCATGATAAAAGTCTTGGAGAAATTAAGGATACAAGGATCATATATAAATATAATAAAAGCAATATATAGCAAGCCGACAGCAAACATCAAATTAAATGGAGAGAAACTCAATGCTATTCCACTAAAATCAGGAACAAGACAAGGCTGTCTACTCTCTCCATATCTCTTCAACATAGTGCTTGAGGTTCTAGCAATAACAATAAGACAACATAAGGAGATCAAGGGGATTCAAATTGGAAAGGAAGAAGTCAAACTTTCGTTATTTGCAGATGATATGATAGTGTACATAAGTTACCCCAAAAACTCTACCAGAGAACTCCTACAGCTGATAAATACCTTCTATACACAAAGGATAAAGAAGCTGAGAGGAAAATCAGGTAAACATCACCTTTCACAATAGCCACAAATAGCATAAAATATCTTGGGGTAACGCTAACCAAGGAAGTGAAAGATCTACTTGACAAAAACTTCAAGTCTTTGAAGAAAGAAATGGTAGAGGATACCAGAAAATGGAAAGATCGCCCATGCTCCTGAATAGTAAGAATCAACATAGTAAAAATGGCAATCCTACCAAAGGCAATTTATAGATTCAATTCAATCCCCATCAAAACCCCAACAAAATTCTTCACAGACCTTGAGAGAATAATAACTAACTTTATATGGAAAAACAAAAAATCCAGGATAGCCAAAATAATCCTATACAATAAAGGAACTTCTGGAGGCATTACCATCCTTGACATCAAACTCTATCACAGACCTACAGTAATGAAAACAGCTTGGTATTGGCATAAAAACAGAGACATTGACCAATGAAATCGAATTGAAGACCCGGATATTAATCCACAAACCTATGAACACCTGATTTTTGACAAAGAAGCTAAAATTGTATAATGGAAGAAAGAAAGAATCTTTAACAAATGGTGCTGGCATAACTGGCAACCTACAGAAGAATGAAAATAGATCCATATCTATCACCATACACAAAACTCAAGTCCAAATGGATTAAAGACCTCAATATAAATCTGACCACACTGAACCTGATAGAAGAGAAAGTGGGAAGTAGCCTGCAAAACATGGGCACAAGAGACCACTTACCATGTATAACCCCAGTAGCACAGACAATAAAAGCAACAATGAATAAATGGGACCTCCTGAAACTGAGAAGCTTCTGTAAAGCACAGTCATTAAGACAAAAAGGCAACCTACTAAATGGGAGAAGATCTTCACCAACCCCACATCAGACAAACGTCTGATCTCCAAAATATATAAAGAACTCAAGAAACTAGACATTAAAATTCTAAATAACCCAATTAAAAATGGGGTAATGATCTGAACAGAGAATTCTCAACAGAAGAATTTCAAATGGCCAAAAGATACTTAAGGACATGTTCAACTTCCTTAGCTATCAGGGAAATGCAAATCAAAACAACTTCAAGACATCATCTTACACCTGTCAGAATGGCTAAAATCAAAAACACCAACGATAGCTTATGCTGGAGAGGATGTGGAGTATGAGGAACGCTCATCCATTGCTGGTGGGAATGCAAATTTGTACAACTACTTTGGAAATCAGTGTGGCGGTTTCTCAGAAAATTGGGAGTCAACCTACCTCAGGATCTAGCAATACCACTCTTGGGAATATACCCAAGAGATGCCTAATCATACTACAAAAGCATTTGTTCAACTATGTTCATAGCAGCATTATTTGTAATAGCCAGAACCTGGAAACAAGCTAGATGCCCCTCAATGGAAGAATGGATAAAGAAAGTGTGGCACGTCTACACATTAGAGTACTACTCAGCAGTAAAAAACAATGACATCTTGAATTTTGTATGCAAATGGATGGAAGTAGAAAACAGTAGTATCTGAGTGAGATAACCCAGACCCAAAAATATGACTATGGTATGTACTCACTCATTAGTGGATTCTAGCCATAAACAAAGGACATTGAGCCTATAGTTTGTGATCCTAGAGAAGCTAAGTAATAAGGTGAACCCAAAGAAACACATATATAGATCCTCCTGGAAATTGGAATCAGACAAGAATGCCAGGCAAAAGTTAGGAGCATGGGGGTGGGGTGGGGTGGAGAAAGGGAGAGGGGGAGAGAGAGGGGAGAAGGGGGGGTTGGGGAGAGCTTGGTGAAGTGGGATGGTTGAGTTGGAGGAAGAACAGATACGGGAGCAGAGAAGGAGATATCTTAATTGAGGAAGCCATTTTGGGGTTGGCAAGAGGCTTGGCTCTGGAGGGGTTCCCAGGAGTCCACGGGGATGACCCCAGCTAGGATCCTGGGCAGTCGAGGAGAGGGTGCCTGAACTGGCCTTGTCCCATAGTCACACTGATGACTATCTTGAATATCACCATAGAACCTTCATCTGGCAACGGGTGGAAATAGAGACAGAGACCCACATTCACATCGGAGCACTGGACTGAGCTCCCAAGGTCCAGTTGAAGAGGGGAAGGAGGGAGAAGATGAGCAAGGAAGTCAAGAACAGGAGGAGTTGGTCCACCCACTGAGACAGTGTGCCTAAGCTAATGGGAGCTCACCAAATCCAGTTGGACTGGGACTGAGCGAGCATGGGATCAAACTAGACCCTCTGAATGTGGTTGACAATTGGGGCAGACTGAGAAGCCAATGATAATGGCAGTGGAATTTGCCTCTATGGCAGTACTGGCTTTTTGGGATCCTATTCTATTTGGATGCATACCTTCCTAAGCCTGGCTGTAGGGGAGGAGGGCCTTGAACTTCCCACAGGGCAGGGTACCTTGCCCTCTCTTAGGACTGGAGGGGAGAGGGTATGTGGAGGAGCAGGAGAGAAGTGCGAGGAGGGGAGGATGTGAAAATTTTGATTGGTATTATTTATAAAGTAATAAAAAAATTAAAAAAAGAAAGCTCCTTTCTCCCCATGCATAATCTTACGTACTCGAGGGTCCCCTAAAGTGGCAATTCCAAAGGTGAGCTTTCTTTTCTGTCCTTCACTTAAATGTTCAGCAAGGTTATCCTGAATACTTTGCATGTCCAGTTCCAGTATAATTTGTTGTACCTATGTGAGAAATACACAAAGCTCAAAACACAAGAGGATCCAAATTTTACAAATTTAACCATCCATTAAAGAAGGCAATTTTATAGGATTTCTTTGCCTCATTCCATTCATACAAGGTAGATAAATGACAGAGAATTCTATGGTTGTGAGTGAACACAGTGAATGGCTGGGAAGTCAGGTAATGCAAGCACACAGTCTACCTCTTGTTTTACACGCTGGGGAAGAATTCCTTTTATTTTCGCAAAGAGGGTGAGGTTTTCCTTCACAGTGAGTGCACCGAATTGAACATTATGCTGAGGACAAACACCAGTTATCTTTCTGATTTCCTTCAAGTCTTGCATTTCAGAGAGATTTTTATTGTAGACTGTGACTAATCCTAGAAAGTAGAAGTTAAAATATTTTAATATTAACAAGGTAACATATTTCATTTATATTTGGAGCTCTCATTCAATAAAATTATGGCATAAGCTCATACATATATAAGATTACAACTTTGTGAATAATTACTATTCTTAGCATAAGTACATGCTGTACAATACATTTTCTCAGAGATAACACACAATGATACTAGTTATTCCCATGAAATATGGGAAGTGAGTAGTACATTCAAAATCATATAGTTCTAGAAAACAACTTTTGGTAAAGATTATATCCATCAAGCCATAGAATTTAAAATGACGGGCATATATCTACCCCTATTCTCTTATCAAATATCTTGTCTTTGAGGTATTGCTTTTTGCTTACCTGATGTTGGAACATATAATCCATTGAGGATATTTAGTAACGAAGATTTTCCTGCTCCACTGTGGCCCAGAATTGCTGTGATTTGACTTTCATATATATCAAAGAACAATCCTGTTTTCAGTAAAAAGATATTAACATTATCAATAACAGAGTATTAGGGCTAGTCTTACACACAGAACAAAACAACTGAATTTCATGATGAATTTATCAAAACTTTATATAACACACTGAAGAACTATGGTAACTTAAATAATGCTACTGACATATTGTCATCAGTAAAATACATACAATATGGTATTAGCTTAGAATCCAGACTAGCAGAAGTCTGGAATGGACCAAAATATTTACAAAATAAAAATTAACAAATTACCTTTCAAATTAATAATTATTAAAAAATGAATCACTTTAAAAATGTTGCTTTGGATGTGGTGGAATATGCCTTTAATCTCATCCTTTAGAAGGCAGAGAAGAAAGGAAGATCTCTAAGAGTTTTAAGCAACCTGGTCTATAACGAGATTCCAGGACTTCCAGGTGTACAAAGAGAGACATTGTCTCAAACAAAAGAGAACATAATAAAGAAAAAACATGGTGCTGCACAATGAAAAATATACATTAGCAACTCTATATTTGTGTTTTGTTTTTCTTTAAACGTTTAGAGAAAACATGTAGCTGTGTAGGCCTGACTGGCCAGGAGTATTTGTTGTTTTTAAATAAAAAGAAGTATATAACATGGGTCAATGAGATGAACAGTGGGTGGGCAGAGGCTCCCCGTGAGGAGGTCTGGTAACCCATGTAAAAAGGGAGGAGAGAACCAATTCCAGAAAGTTCTCCTCTCATCTCCACATTAATACCAGGGTCCATGTGCCCTCCTCCATATATACATCACCCACATGTGCACACACACTAGTTAATTAGCTAATTAAGAGATAAGTTAAATACAATGAAATAATGATACATAGCATTTTCAAGGGCAAGAGAAACATAGCATTGGCTTCCCTGGAACTGATCCTAATCACAGCAATAATTAAAATATAAAACTCAGTTTCCTCATTAGCAAAGTGTGAGAGAAATAATTTGACTTTCATAATATTAAATATAAGATTTTTCACATAAAGCTTTTAGCATAATTCATAATATATCTAAGTGCTTAATAAACTGTTTATTACTATCATTGTTTTAAATATGTTAGCTTATAAGCATGGGTTTTCATGACTTTGGAGGTAAGTGATTTAAAGTATGAATCAGGAATCTTTAAAATATGGATCTTTTCCGTGATTCTGCTGAAATAAACCCATCTTCAGGAGACAGTGATCTTCACAGAGATTGAGCAAATATTCATTTTAGTATTTTAGGACAGTGAAGGCTTAGAAATAAGGTAAATGTCAGGCATTGGGGAGGCAGTTGCACTCCTTCTGTTACTCATACAATGCAATATTATTTATTATTAAGACGGAGATTGTAAATCCAAGTTCTCAAAGACAGTCCAGAATGGCCACAAGGAGCAGTTGCAAGGAGAGAAGGCCTAGAGAGAGGAATGCCCTTCTAGCCTTCCAGTGAGCAAATCCATGAGGAAACTCTCCAATTGGAACATTTGTATATATTTTTATGTCTTGACACCCAATGCTTTAAATTTTTAAAGTGCTACTAATTCTAAAAATGGAAGAAAAATTTGAAGATATTCAAAAATGCAGTTTGTGACTATGGTAAGTGCCAAGATAGTTCATAATGTGCTCTGAAATTTTAAATTAAACTTAAAATTGCTTCAATACATCCTGAGCCAAACTTAAGCAGAAAATGGAAGATTTGGGTGGTATTTAATTAATGAGAGCTATTGAGTATCAGCCTCAATTCCCCTTTAGGGTTCAGAGAGAACCCTACAGCAAACAAAGGCTTGGGATCTGAGAATAGAAAATAAATCTCTCACTCGGTACCTTTTCATGCCAGTTTCTTTATTGTTATGTCTCTATCCTAATTCCCCTGTCTGATTTCTAATTCCTCCCAGCTTATTCTCCTTCTATTGTAGAAACTCTTCTTCTTCAGGAGCCTTCAAACAATACAGAAATTACAAGAGTTACCTCCTCATTGGAGCATATTCCTAGGGTAAGTGATTAGGGAGCTGAGCCATTGACATGGCAACATAAGGTTCCAAGGCCAAAGAAGCAAGACTGTGACCAGACAGGGGATGCAGGGGCACAGTGCCCAATGACAACTTTGAGACACAGGTCTATGATTAGTAGACTGGTAAACAAAGAATTGGCATGCTTTCCTTAGTTACCTTGGTTGGACACCTGTGGCTCTGACCTTGTACATACTTGTAAGGTTTCAAACTTATGATCTATTTACAAAAAAAAAGTCTTAAATCTAGTTTGAACTTGCTCTGAGATGAAAGGGAGCTAATTGTGTGCAGTAGTCTGAGCAAAAGAACAAGGCAGGCTGTTAAGTGTCCACAGTCCTTGTGGGACAAATAGATCCAGTTATGAAGCATGTCCCAGTATATATTCTATATGTCAAAACTATATAGCTAAATGAAAAGCCATCATCTTGATCACCCACAGATATATGTGCCCAGCAGATGGACTATTTTCATGAGATAAACACACAACTAGTGGGGAAACACCCAAAGCTTCTAGGGAAGAAATGAAGTGGCACATGAGAATAATCACAGACACCAGCAACGGTTTTCAGAGTCAGTGCTCCTGTAAGCCTTGCTCGACAGGATTATCTCCATCAGGGTCTGGTGGGTCGACACCCGAATACCAGTTGCCATATGCTATATATTTCCACGGCCTCTGACATTTAATGAAAAAAATTCAAGGTACAATAAAGTTGTTCACATATACACTGAATCCTCCGAGATATAATCTCAGAGGAATAGATAATATTGAGCTAAGAAGTGTCCAGTTGTTAGAAAACAAACACGGTGCAGATAGAGTAGGACATAAGTAGGGCTTATGATCATCTGTTTTAGCTTTGGAAGACTTGGGCTTTTGTAAAACACATGTCTTATTTTATTTCCTTATATATTTACTTTAGACAGGATCTCACTATGTAGCCCTGACTGGCCCAGAACTCTCAATGAAGACCACACTGACCTTAAACTCACAGAGATCTTTGGCCTGTGTCTCCCAAATGCTGGGATTAAAGGTAAGTGCTAGCCAAATAAAACATCATTTGGACAAAGTGGCAGCCTACAGAATGGGAAAAGATTTTTACCAACCACACACTGCATAGAGGACTAATATCCAAAATCCATAAAGATCAAGTGTGAAGGGAGAAGGGAACTGAGGTTAAGAGAGGGAATGTGGAGAAAGACAGCTAGACTCGAGGGACATTTTAGGGGTGGTATAGAAACCTAATGCAGTGGAAACTTCCTAAAATATATAAAGGTGATCCTAATGAAGTCTCCAAACAATGAGAGTCCCAACTGAATACCTCTTGTCACCAAACAAAGCTTCCAGTACTAGGACTGGGTTACATCCAATTGAGTTGGGTCAAAAGGGTCCCATAGAACTCTCCAAACAACCAAGGCTGTTGCCAGGATTTATCAGCTGCTCTCCACAAACTGACAGCAAAGTCCTATTGCTGAAGACAACACCAACACAACTCATTGAACATGGAGAGGTGGAGCTGGTAGGACATAAGTAGGGCTTATGATCATCTACATAGAACTTCACCTTTAGGGTCTAGTATCTTCGGTATGGAAATGTACTCTTTAGGCTACCAAAAGAGAAATATAAACACCAACCCAGACACAAAGTTTTTGATCTACAATGGGCTCTGCCTGTAAAATATGCTAGGGCAATGATGACTCAAAGCTTGTGGGAGTAACCAACCAATATTCAATTTGACTTAAGACCCACTCCATGAGATGGAACCCATACCCAACACTGTTTGGGTGACCAAGAACCAAGACTAGGTATCCCAGAGACTTAGAGTAAAAACCAAATAATACTGGTCTAAAAAAAGAAAATGAAACAATAAAATGGCTCCTAATGATATTCTACTATACTCATAGATCAAAGAAGCTTCTGCCTTCAGTGGGTGAAAGCAAATACAGATACCCACATCCAGACATTATATAAAGAGGGAAACCTTGGAACACACCACTCTAAATGGGATATCTCCATCAAATCTTTCCCCTCAGAGCTCAGGGAACCCAAAAGAATAGAGGAGGTGGAAACAGTGTAAAAGTCAGAGGGGGCAGAGGACACCAAAACAAGGCCCTCTAAATCAACTGAGCAAAAACGATATGAACTCACAGGATTTGAGACAGCAAACATAGAGTCAACATGGGTCAGGTCCTCTGCGTATATATTATCGCTTTCAGTTTAATATTTTTATGAGTCTCCTGAATGTGTGAATGAGTGGGTCTCTGATACTTGTGCCTTCTCTTAGGACTCTTTTCTTCTGTTAGCTTGCCTTGTCCAACTTCAATGTGATGACTTTTGTTTTATCTTACCATATTTTATTTTGCTACATTTTGTTGTCATCTCTTAGAAGCCTGTTTTTTTTTTCTAATGAGAGATGGGAGGGAAATGGAAAGAAACTGGGAGGAGTAGAGAGAAGGAAAACTATATTCAGGATGTGTTATATAAGAAAAGAAATTAATTTTTGATAAAAGAAAGGAAGAAAGAAAATAAATGTGCCATCACACTCAGCCTAAAAAGAATTATTTAATAAAAGCAACTGAACCTCCAAAACGTAGCTGTTATGTGATGCTTGCTCAATGTTTCTTATGTAAAAATATATCTGTTAGAATATTTAATATTATAATATGCTTAATCATAAAAATTAAAAACTGTCATAAGATACTGATTTGTTAGTTTAATTCACTGTCAAGGGTTTCATTAATCTTGTTTTGAATAATATTACAGTAGACTAACACATCATTACTTGAACTGTGCAAATTCTATGACTATCTAAAAATTTTATCAGATTCTAACATTCTTCCCTGACACTACAAATACAAAAATGTGTTTAGCAGCCATTGTAAAAAGCAAAATAATGCTATATTTTTCACAGTATGATCATATTCTTGTAAACTAATAAATTCATGAAATATCTGGAAGGATTTTACAATAAAGTCTTAATGATTATTAATGTTCAGATTAATAATGATTATTAATGTTTAGGCCACTTGTGTTCTTGCTTCTTTTTCTCGTTTTATTAGTATATTTACATTTTCATCCTTAAAGCTTCCCTGGTTTTAGTATTAATAATTAAGTCAAGTAAAGAATGAAATACTTTTTTACCTTTCAAAGCCTCCACTTTTCCAGACTTCCCTTTATATTCTTTTTTAATATTTCTTATTCTGAAATAATAAAGAGGCACTTTATATTAGCCAATACACACAGGTAAAAATAGCACAGACAGCCATAATAGTGGATGTAAAAAACACTTTATAACAAAGAATTATGATATAACTTGACTGGTGATAAACACAAATAATTATTTTCAATTACTTCTTTTGTCTGAAATAGAAAATAAATGAGATTCTCTAGACTCAGTATCAGACTCATTTTGTCTCTGTCATTTGGCTTTTGTCTCATATTTACATTTATACAACAAATACAGCAATATGATTATTAAAGGATAATAAAAGTTAATAGCCGGGCAGCGGTGGCACACGCCTTTAATCCCAGCACTCAGGAGGCAGAGGCAGGTGGATCTCCATGAGTTTGAGGTCAGCCTGATCTACAAGAGCTAGTTCCAGGAAACCCAGGGCTACACAGAGAAACCCTGTCCCAAAATACCAAAAAAAAAAAAAAAAAAAAAAAAAAAAGTTAAGAGATTATGTCTCATCAGAAATTTTACTTAAGACCTCCTTTGTATCCTATAATGTCCATTTGAAGCTCGCCTTTGTCAAGTTTCAAACTCAGGACTTGGAGGCTGAGGTGCTTATTTAACATATCAAAGCTGGATCTGGCTCGGGTTCTCCCAGCATCCCTCAGTCCCTACCAGTTACAGGGTGTGGCTTGCATACCCTGCCCTCTACCCTGAACTCTCCAGCCCAGGAGTTGGGTTGCCCTTCCCCCAGAGGCTATTTCCTAAATAATCCAGATATTTTGTTTACCTGCCCTTTTGGACCTTAGGCTACCTGCCTGCTGCACCTGGTTTCCCTGTCTCTCTTCTCCTCTCCCATCTCTCCAGATGGCCCAGCTCAATCTGGTCAAGTCCACTCTGGACTCCCACAGATGTCCCTGCCTCTGACTATGCTCTTCCCACATATTGACAATAAATGTTCTTCTCCACCAAACCTAGGAGCAGTCATGTCCTTTCCTTCCCTTTTTTATTTCTTTTTTCATTCAACCTTTAATATTTCATTTTGATAAAGAAACGTCTGATCTTTTCCAGATTTCAGAGATGAAAGAATCATTTGCTTTTGGGGCAGACATTCTTTTGTTTTTCTGGAAATGTTCAAACCTCTGCCCTTTTATCACATAACATTTTCTTTCTATGCCTTTTATACATCCAATTCCCCTGCCTTAAAGGACATTCACTCAGGCACGCAGGCATATGCCTGCAATTCCCAGCACTTGGGACTCGGAAGAAAGAGAAGCAGAAGTTCAAGGTCATCCTTGATTATTAAACAGAGTGTGAGGCCAACCTGAGCTATAGGGAGATCCTGTCGCAAAAAATAAAAGCAAAAGAACAAAAGTTTTAACACAAATCTAAAAGATAGAAGCAGGAAGTCAGACAAGATAAGACAAGGTTAGACCATATAGAGGTAATCCAAGGGAATTCCCCTTTCAAGAAGCACATAAGAGAAACTGATGATTGCAGTGGGGTGTGAATGGTTCAAAATGATGTTGATAAAGACAAGGCCTTCCCCTTCGGTGTTTATCTCACACCTGCCGATAGGTTGATTGACAGTTCTTTAGCCTTCTACTCATATTAGCATGGCTACAAATGTGTTTACCTGATGGCTTCTTTTCCTTGGTATTCAGCAGCCACAGGCTCAAAACAATCATCGGAAGGGAGCTCGGGGTCTATGTCTCTCTCGATGACCTGGTGACTACTAGTCTTTTGTCGGAAACAAGATGACAAATTCAAGAAAAACAGTGGCGAATGACGGCGCTCTTCCCCATCTGATTAGTCAAGAACAATATCAGATCAGCATAACAAATAAAGAAGCCTTGCTCAGAAAAGATGAAATGCTTTGAAATTTCAAACACCATGCAAATTTTTTCCTTCAAACTTCCTATTCTTCAGAAGAAAACTGATAAACAATGAAAATTTAAAGTAACATTGCAAAAATTAATATAATAGAACTTTCAACAAAATATAAATCAAATAATTTTTTAAAATGTAATCTCAAAGATATTAATGAGGAGAGGTGGAAATAAAATGCTTTTAGAAACACAATTATTAATAGGGCACATAAAAAATTACAGACATGTTTATAAACTTAAATAAGTTGATCATGCCAATATAATTGAACATGATACTGAAATCTGCAAATACATACTTAGGTACGTGAATGAAAAACAACACATGCAGAAATTATTTTTCCAAGACACAACAATATCATAAATTTTCTATGAATACAGAAGATATTAAATGTAATTTGTTATTAAGAATCTTCATAAATAAACCAGAAAAAATGAACCATGGGCATACAAATAAATACTTATAAATATATACAACAACACTAGCTATTATCAAAGCAGGGGAACTATTACAAATTAAAAATGCAAATAAAGTCATGTGCAGAAATGAATGTGAAGGAACTTTGGGCTTATGTGAATTCTATGATTATTGGCAAGATAAAGAAAAGTAAATGTACAATTTATATATATGCAAGTATAAACAAAACATGAAAATGTTGAGAATAATGACTAACAAATACTTATTAGAAAATGTCTCTACATTGTAATGGCCCATGCCTAACCAAACCAAAGTAAGAACTAATGATTGTTTTTGAAGTTTGCTTCTGAAGTGCTTTGTAATTTTTGATTGTCTTACTTGCATATTGCCCACTGTCCTTAGACTCAACTCCTCTAGGGCTCTCCCTTGTTGTCCACCCAGACACGTTGACCTCACTTTATTACAGTTGTCTATTCCTACTCTCATGGTCTTTTTTTTTTTTTAACTTTTTCAGGTTGTTCTGATACAAATTCTTACTAGCACTCTTTCAAAATAGTTTGAAGGATAATTTAAAAAGTAACAAAACTTAATTAATATATAATTATATTTAAAATTTAATTATATAGTTTTGTTATTGTTTTACCATTAGAATAATTTTGCATAAATATTATTTACTCTATAACTAAATTAATTCAGATGAGATTAGATACTTATTCTTACCTCTAAAGATATTTTAATATTATCTTAAGAAAAGCTTTTCTATGTAATCAATAACTGAAAAGTCAGAGAAATTCCATTAATACTTACAGAGCAAGATTTTGTCAAAATACAATGCCAGAACCAAGTAGAAAAGCCCATCCAAAGCCAATATAGAAAATGTCACTAGTATTGCATATGATTCTCCTGAAGGGTCAGGAAATACTACACCATTCAAGTTATACTCCAGGAAGATAATCTAAGATTCAAACAAAAATTAAAATAAATTCCTAAACTCATAAATAACATGGCACCAATAATCATTAGTTTGCAAGTTAACTTTTTAAAGAAACATTTTAATGAGGGTATAGTAAATAATAGGC
Organism: Ondatra zibethicus; assembly: GCA_004026605.1. Lineage (NCBI taxonomy): Eukaryota > Metazoa > Chordata > Mammalia > Rodentia > Cricetidae > Ondatra > Ondatra zibethicus. The sequence goes on from PVIU01024979.1 coordinate 13,759, forward strand.
CCTATACGAGTAAACACAGCTGCAAGAGTGAGCCAGCATTTGAAATAAATCAATTTAATTCTGCATGGACCAGAATGAGCAGGGGAGAGCTAATTGGTCTAGTAGATGCAGAGAAAGCATTTGAAAGAGTTGGGTATTCATTCATAACGCAGGAGATTTATTCACAAACAAAGAGGATGAGATGTCTCTATGAAACACAATGTTTAGTATCAAAATGCTGAAAGTTCCCTTTGCTTGCATTTCTAGTCAGTGTTGTGCCCTGCTCCATAACTGCACAGTAAGTCTAGGGGCTCACCACCACCTGCAACTCCACCTCCAGGTGATCTGACACCCTCTTGTGGGCCTGTGTGCACTGCACACATCCGTACAAAATAAAAATAAATAAGCTTTTTTCTTAAATCTCTGTTCATCAAAGGAATCACTAAGAAAGGAGAAAAGCCAGCCATGACTTGGAAGAAAGCCTGGTATACAGCATACATTGGAAACCGTTATAAGTAATAAGAAAATACAAAGAACTCCGCAGAAATGCAAAGAAAAGATCTGAATAGATAATTTGCAAAAGAAAAACACAAAAAGATGTTACATGAAAAGCATCTAATTTTATCAAAAGCATCCAGTTTTATCAAAAGTACAGAAAACACAAATGAATGAGCACAATGATAAATCACATATTCATTAGAATGGCTAAAATTTGAAAATTTAACAATAACAAGTCTTGGTAAAGACTGAGAAAAACTGGAATATTCTAGCATCGTTTTTGTTAAGTCAAATAAAGTAACCATTTTAGAAAGTATTTCGTCACAATCATGAGTTTTAAAGTTTGTATACACTAGCCACATTATATGACTCCTACCTATACAGAAACAGATTAAAGAATAATTGTAATAGCTTTACCAAAATAAAACCCTGGAATTTTACTCTATTAGCAAAACTAAAATAATATAGGCATACAATAAGATGGTACATAACACTATATTGTAGCTATATACAAGACTATGTGTGACACCTAATAACATAATACTGAGTATAAAACATTAATTTTTTAAAATATATTTTGTGTAGTGTCGCTTACATAACTTTAAATATGGTTGAGACAAATAATTAAATTTCAAACCCCAAACATGGCTGGTATCAAACAGCAAACAATTTTCATAAAATGGATGCCTGTTGAATGATGGTATGTTTAAAGGTGTTTCACAATGAACACAGGATTCTATCCCTTTAAAAGTTCCTAAGTACACTGGTGGACTTTATAAATTTTGTTGTACTATGTACTCACATATTTAAATATTTTCATAATTAATTCATAATTTATACAATAAAATGTTTTAAAACAGGTTTACACAGAAGTTTTAATAAACTAGCAGTTTTTATTTCAATTTTTTATTTAATGGCAATTTTTTTATGATGTAGAAAATTTAGCAGGAAAGTTACTTTGATAAAGGCTCTTGGTTAAGGACAGTGGACGAGAAAGAGGTGTCGAGTATTAATTCCTCTCAAAGCAACAGCCATAACCTATGTTTTTACCTTAGCCATCCCAGAGGTGAAGGCAAAAGGGCTGCAAATGCTCAGAATCCATTCCAGAGAAGTGGGGAGTTGTTTGTTAAGTACAGTGAACCCCACACACCCCCAAAGGAGGGTAAAGAGAAATACGACCAGATTGGTGAGGATAGCTTTCTGAAACAAAACAGCCATCAGGAAGGCTACAGCTATCTGGAAGAGAAAAGACATTAGCTGTCGTGAGTCATAACCTTTGAGGACCGTCCACAAAGTCAGGCTCACTGCTCTTACGATATTATCAGGAAGAAAGGGAGAAGGGTGTGAAGTTATACCAATTGTGCTCTGCCCTCAGATAGTCTCTTGAAAAATAAAATCCTTACGTGTCCTACCCATTTGTTAGGCATTTCTTTATACAGAAGAGACAGGGAAAGTTGAATGATAACCCAAGAATCAGTAGAAACGCAATGTTGGGGAATTAAGCAAAGCTAAAGTAGTGTACTGAGGAAAATTATCCATCTACACGACTCCTGTAGATATCATCCTAGAAGATGAGAAAATACAGAAAGTGCTCTTCAGAGAAAGATGGGGGAGGGAGATGGGAAGGAGAGAAGGTCAGAACATAAAGAAAAACTCAAAGGGCTGGGAAGGCTGCTATGTGGGAATTGTCAAGAACAAATCAAACAGCAGAGGCTATCTGCCCCTATGGAAATCCCACTAATGTGTTTAACAATACGTGTCAATAATTATAATAAGCACTATTCAAATCATATGTGACACTTTTTTAAATATTTGAGTTAAAAATAAAAAATTGAGCTCTTCTTTCTCAGTGTTCCCCTGAATCTAACAATCCAGTCTCATCCCCAGCTCTGCAGAGTGCCCTTGGCAACTATGGCTGCCTCCCACGCGCGCACACCAACTTGTATCCCCTGTCGATCCTACAGATCTCCCTTTTCTAACCTTCCTCCCACCCTTTGTTACTGAGTACCAGACCCCAGCTCCAGCAGGCACCCCCTGCTAACCCAAGGGCTGCTCCTACCAGGACAACAAGTAGGCTGAAGGTGGACCCACTCCTATCTACTGCTTCAGAGATCCAATCCCCCAGTCTCGGCCCCAGTTCTGTAGCAAAAAAACATGTTGTAGTCTCCCTTTCCTCTCTGACTCCATCCCCAAGGGATCACAGAGATATCCTCTAACCTTCCTTCCGCCAACTCATCCCAGTATCCCAGACTTCAACACTGACAGGCATTCTCTGTGAACAGACCAGGTAAGCAGGCCAGAAAAACAGGCAACACACAGGCATCACACTTTCCACAAATCCAGAGAAGAAACAGAAATCAAAGAACAAAACACCCACCCAATAGAGACAAATCCAGAAATCAGCACCTAGACGATCCCAAACCCAAAAATCAGCACCTAGACGATCCCAAACCCAGATGCCTAGACTTCAGCATAAAAACACAAGCAATAAAGGCCAGAGCGACATGTCTCCATTGGAGTCCAGCTATCCTACCACAGAAAGCCATGAATACTCCAACAAAGATGAAGCACAAGAAAAAGATCTTAAAACAGCCATTATGAATATAATAGAGGTACTTAAAGAAAAAATGAATAAATTTCATAAAGAATTCCAGGAAAACACAGTTTATAGAAATGAATAAAACTGTTCAAGACCTAAAATTCAAAATAGACTCAATAAAGAAAACACAAACTGAGGGAATTCTGGAAATGAAAATTTTATATATATTGCTCAACTGTGTTCAGTTCAGCTTTAGTCTTAATTGCCAGAAAATGGAAATAGCCTAAATGTTCCTTAACAGAAGTATAGATAAAGAAAATGTGTGTTTACACAATGGACTATTACTCAGATGCTAAAAAAAAAATGAGATCATGAAATTTGCAGGCAAATGGATGGAACAAGAAAAAAAGCATCCTAGTGAGGTAACACAGACCCAAAAAGATAAGGACTGTATGTATTCATTTATAAGTGGTTATTAGCCATTAAGTAAATGATAACCAGGTTACATTCCACAGACCCAGAGAGGTTAGGTAATATAAGAGGTGTAGGGGTATATGGATCTCCCTAGGAGGGAGAAACAGAGCAGATTTTATGTGCAGACTGGAGGCAAGTGTGGTCAAGAATAGGGTATGAGGGAGGGTGGAGGCAGAGGCTGCAGACAGATGCCTGGAACTGCAGAGTATTTGAAGGATGGGAAACCCAGTACAGTCGAAAATTCCTGGAATATATGAAGGTGATTCTAACGATGCTTCCTAGTAATGGGGAATATGAGTCTCAACTGGCCATCTCTTGTAACCTGGTGAGGCTTCCAGTAGTCGGACTGAGTTGTTGGCTAAGGGGGGTTTCATGGAAATCCCCAAACAACCAGCTGGGGCTCAGACAAAGGGTTGCCTTCTGCAAACTGACAACAGGGCTCCCTTGCTGAGGACAACATCCACACAACTCACTGAAAATGGAGAAATCAAGCTGGTGCCTACATGGAGCCTTCAACTCTATGTTCTAGTCACTTTGGTGTGGGAAGGTACTCTGCAGGCTACCAAAAAAGAAACATGGACACCAACCCAGCTACAAAACCTTTGAACTACAATCTGTCCTGCCTAAAAAAATATGCTAGGGAAATGGTGGCAAAGAACTTGTGGTAGTAGCCAACCTACATCCGATTTGACTTAAGGCCCACTCCACAAGACAGAACCCATATCCAACACTGCTTCAGTAACCAAGAACCAGAGACCAGGTAGCCCAAGGACGTAGTGCAAAACAAAACATTATTGGTCTAAAAAAATATTCAGTAAAATGACTCCTAATGCTACTCTCCTATACTCATAGATCAGTGCCTTATCCAGTCACGATCAGAGAAGCTTCCTCCTGCAACAGATAGGAATGGGTGCAGAGCCCCACAGCCAGACATTACTCACAGAAAGTATAATGAGAGGTCTCCATCAAATCCCTCTCCTCAGAGCTTAGGGAATCCCCTGGAAGAGGAGGCCAAAAAATTTTAAGAGTCAGAGGGGATGAAAGACACCAGGAGAATCAAGGCCCTTCTGAATCAACTAAGCAAGGTGCACATGAGTTCAGAGACTGAAGCAGCAAGTTGAGGGCCTACATGGGTCTGTGTCAGGTCCTCTGCATATACATGATAGCCTTTAGCTTAGTATTTTATGGGAGTCCTGGATGTGAGAATAAGTGTGTCTCTGACTCATGTGCCTGCTCTTGGGAGTCTTTTCCTCCTGTTAGGTTGCCATGTTCACATTTGATATGACATTTTTTGTTTCGTCTTATTATATTTTAATTTATCGTGTTTAGCTGTTATCTCTTAGAAGCCAGTTATTTCCTAATGAGAGACAGCAAGGGGATGGATCTGGAGGGGTGGGGAGGTGGGAAGAACTGGGAGAAGTAAAGGGAAGGGAAACTATAATCAGGATATATTGTAGGAGAAAAGAATCTATTTTTGATAAAAGAAAAAAGTAGAAGGAAGAAAATGTCCCTTGCTTGTGTCTAATTCATATTAGAGATACACAAGGTGACGGAAGTAGCACCTCGATGAAGCTTACGGATTCCCAGAGGCCTTTTCCCCGATCATAGTCAACCCAGTTCACAGACTAGTTGTATACCCGCCTTCCCTCCTTCTACTCTTCCCCTCCCCTTTTCTTACTTTAACTCTGGGTATTAATGTATTATCTTCACTTCCATCTACTGAAGATGCAACATAAAGTTGAAAATTTACCTCCATGAGATCAATGTTGGTCACCATGATAAAATAAAAAGTAAGCTTGAGCACTAGGACTAGCTGCCTAGCAAGATATTTTTTTACTCATTAAAGGCAATTAGTAGAGTCACAGTTAAAATCCTGAAATACCGCAAATAAAAGATTTTATGAAAATAACATATTTGATGCACCATCTCATTATGGAGGCACAAAACTTCTTAGAAAAAAAAAGAGACCCAATTTACTTGTGTTTACATTATTTTCTAATATCTATTGAAATTTTCTCAAGTAAACACATATGTGTATCCACATTCAGACACATACACCACACACACACACACACACCACATCGCACCAGACATGAAAAAGTGCCTTCCTAACCTCCTAGGAAATTAAAGTTTGCTAATCACAGCTACAATCTAATATGTAAAAGGTGAAAATAAATGCATATACTTACCAAAGATAATCCATATAAGAAAAAGAGTGTAAATATGACAGGGAAACCAGTCATCACTATAATTTGGGCAGATGTTACTATGGCTGCAATGAATATGGAAATAATGAAGATGAAGCCAACATAGATTAAGCCCCAGGACAGCCTAAACAAAGACAAAAGGCATTTAAATTATTTAGCCTTTTAAATGAATGTTTTTACATCTACAAAAGCATCTAAAGAACAACTCTGTTACTCTTATATGTGCACCCTATTTTAATAACTATGATATTGATAATATAGCTGAAATTAATTGTGGATGATCTTCTTCATTATAATTCTCCATCGTTTTCCCCTAAGGTAATTTTTGGGCAAACATCCTGCTTATGAATCTGATGCTTTCTGATTGCCTTTACCACACAATAATGGGAGGTGTCAAATATTATTATGGCATCAACCAATGGGAAGGAATGTCACAACCGATTAAGTAGCTATAAACCAAATTATGGCCTTGCTGGTACCTGAAGGGCAGTCTTCCTTCCATATGCATCTATTGAACAAATACTATGAGAATTGTATAAACTGTATAGTTTATGCTGTGTAGATACATGTAACTTGCTTTTATTAATCAACATTATCTATTACATATAGAGTTTATTTATTTCATTGTATTAATATATTCTAGTGTTCTTCTGACCTTAGATAAATGTTTCCTATTTCTCTTTGTTATAATGGTGGCAAGAATTTTATTACATTAGTTTTTATGTAAGATGTAGAAGAATATTTCTAAAGTGAAATTACTAAATTAAAGCTTATGACATCCGTTTTATTAGATATTACTAAATAACCCTACCTGTAAAACTGGAAAGAGATATAACAGCGGAGGGCCAGTCAAATGTCAATCAAATGCCTCTATAGGCACCAGGAGCTTGAGCATCTCTGCAGGTAACAGTACACTCTTTACAGGAAACTAAACATCACATACTTCCTATTCCTATTATTTCTTTACTTAAATGGATGCAAGTTATGGCACACCTTTACACTTTTGCCTTATTTTGCTCTAGATGTGTTGGTGTTCACATTCTTCTACTAAGTATTTGCTAAAGGACATCATCCACTATTAGAGCTGACTAGACTATAAAAATGCATATGAACATGCTCCTCATTTACAAATAATAAGGCTGTGATCCCTTAGTTGATGGGTATGTGAAAAGTCACAAAATAAGCCATTAACAAAACATAAATGTAATTGCAGCCATTATTCTGCCCAGAGTTCTTTTCTTTGTTTAAAACTGAAAGATTAATAAGAATTCATCAGCTGGGCAGTGGTGGCGCATGTTTTTAATCCCAGCACTCGGGAGGCAGAGGCAGGTGGATCTCTTGAGTTTGAGAGCAGCCTGGTCTACATAGAGCTAGGTCCAGGACAGACTCCAAAGCTACAGAGAAACCCTGTCTCGAAAAACCAAAAATAAAAAAATGAAAAAATTCATCTCCTAAAGAATGCAGCAAAAATATGCATGCTTTGCAACAGCACACCCAAGTAAAATATGTTAGGTAGATTTACTGTTTATTTAATTTTTAACCTTATATCATTATAATGAATTGGCCCATGTTAGAAACATCAGCATTTTTGAAAGTGTAACATATTCTGTGAATTTACTTCTTAAGTACAGAATGGAACTACTACAGATAGGATTTTAAAACCACAGTATAAAAGAATTATGAAATAAAGACATTAAAATAATTACTTAAAAGGGTAACTAGGTATATGGGTGGAGTTAGAGAGGTGATATTAATAACCTTATACAAAACCTTCTTATGTGCAAAGCAATACAAACATGCTTTTAAAAACAATTATTACATTTCGTATTCATGGCATTAGTTGAAGTCATACTTATTTCCAATAGATGTCTGATACTTGGAAAAGATATTTACAAAGCATTTTCTTTCTTAATTCTAAAGATATACATATCAATTCATCTTTCCAGATTTTAATTTATTTGCATACTTAGAATCATTCTGAAAAATGACTTGACATCAGAATGTTTAGTATCTCTTTGGTCCTCACGTCACCCAGACTGGAACCTCCCTAATTTAAGATGACCCTAGGCATTCCACCCTGGACTTGCCTTGGATTGAAAGGAGACCCCTTCTATGGAAGTCTACTCTCTCCTCTCCTCCCTCCTAACAGATTTGTATGACAGGATAAACATTCACTCCTTTATTATTACCAATGTTGCCACACAAAATTTCCTCACTTTTTAAAGACCTGGTTTCCTCCTTTTCTATGTCCTAATTCATGTACATTAGAACTAAGATTATCTTTGTTGGTAAATATATTCTACATGGAAAGAACAATTTCTAGACAATAATTTTACTTCAGGGAACACATTACTAGATTGTTCAATCAATAATTATTCATCCAATCCATTTGATTTTACCATTCCACACCCATAGTTTCTGGGGTTTGTGGAGGATTTTATTTGTTTCTGTATGCTTTAAGTGGTGTTTGTTTGAGTTTTCATTAGGTTTGGTTTCTCAAGATGGGCCTCAGTGTCTCTCTAGACATTACAGGTAAGCCAGAAACTCTACATCTTCCAGCATCCACCTACCCAGTGCTGAGGATATACACCTGCACAGCCATGCCCAACCAAGTGTTTTCTTGATTTGAGTAATATATAGAAAATTAACCCCTAAGAATCAATTTTAAACACACCATGCTTCCTCTGAGCGCATAATTTTTCTTTGGACCTGATAATATACATTTTGTCACTGATACCAAACTCTGTGCTTTGTTTCAGTGGAATTTAGACGTTGTGCTATTTGTATTTCTATCTATTAAACTCATCCACTATTTTCCTAGGTCTTTATTTCTATGGAAGTGGTCACCTTTATTATGCCACAAATACATAAATAGATACATCTCTGTATACATACAAACATATACATATATTTCAAAATGATTTTAAAGTGTTTGTAGGGTGAGGTAAGGTATGAACATTAATATGTAGCTCAAATGCTGTTATTAAGTATTCCTAAACACCAGCCTATGTTATGCCCTGGCCATAATGCTCCACTTAATACAGCATTTCCTTACTTCAAAACATCCCTGGTTAGCCAAGCCCATGAGCACAAGAGACCCTTTACAAGACTGTTGTCTTCACACAAGGAAGTGTGCAGATGTCACCTCATAACTAGGATTGATCAGGCAGAACTGCCATTCTGCACTACTGAGGCCCTGCTCTGACATTTGTCATCTACCGGACACTAGATAACTCACTTATCCTCACTTACAGACTCAACAATAGGGTCTCTCTCTTAGAGGCTGCATAGGAAAAAGCCAGAATTAAGAGCATGTTCAGTGAGTTACAGTTACTATCTTCCATAGAAGATTTAACAAAGACTAAATCTAGTAGTCAGAGCAAAAGAACTAGTAGCCCCATGTATCAATTTTAAACCGTGAAATTATAAAGCAAGAATAATACTTCCACTGTTCTATGATTTCTTTATGACTCACCAGAATGCCGAGTCTTGTAGACCCATCATTTTCATCAGTTCCTTATACTTTTTCCTCTCATTGGTAACATTGCGTGATATAAAATATACAAATGAGGAGAAGTAAAGCAAGCAGAATAAAATAAAAAACTCATATTGAAAAGTATCTTTAGTAATGAAAGGCAACGTCTTCATGTTTATGGCATTAATGGACATCAACTTCTCCATCGCAGAACGATTTGTTGTGATCTAGAGAGAGACAGACGCAAACAGAAATTAAAGGGCATCAATCGACAAAAGTGGAGCAAGTGTTGGAGACCGCACTCACGTCATTTTCCGAGCTTCATGCTGTGGTCTAATAACATGGAGCGTCACTGTGAGAGGAAACTGGCTGTGTCGTTTTGCGGGTTTCTGTGAACCATTTCGGAACTGGAAGTGTTAAATAAAGTGGTCCCTTCCTTGTCTAAAAATCTGAGTTTACATACTTGCTTGTTTGACTGTGCCCCTCTGCACTGCATTTGGAAACTTCATCCTCGCTGTAGGATGAGAGGTAGGATCTTTGGGGGAGTAAGCAAGGCATGGGGCCCCGCCCTCATGGATGGATGCATGACTCATCAAAGGGCTGGCAAGTGTTTCTAATGTGCAATTTGCCCTTTTGCTCTCCTGCCGAGTGAGAACACAGTGCTCTTCTTCTCTTTGGCCTTTCATCCCTTCTGCCATGTGAAAACTCCTAGGTGGTGACAGCGGAGAAATGAGCTTTGCGAGGCCTAATCATATACAGGCCACACTTGAGAACTGTGAAAGATAAATATGCTCTTCATAAATTACCCAGTCTTGGGGTGTTAGATATTGCAGGGCAAAGGAACTATGACAGTCATCTTTCATTAAAAATTTTTGATGCCTCTGAAATTAATTATCGTAGCCAGTAGAACTTTTCAAGGAAGCACTCACTTCTATAATAGCGGCATTGACGGCGGTTTGTAAAGGCACAAACCCTCTTTTCCAGTATCTGGACAATGAACATGAAACATCACCGTACAGATCCCAGCAATGAGCTGTAAGCACAAGGAAAAGTAGAACCGTCAGGATGGGATAGACGCAGACTGGGAATAAGGAACAAAAACCTAAGAGAAAATGATTGAGACTCCACTAGTCAGAATTCTAACCTCAGAGAGTGGGGCAAACCTGTAATCCTAGCAACCAGGAAGCTGAAGCAGAAGAATAGTGGATTTCTAGGCCAGCATAGGCTATATGATGTGATCCTGTCTCAAACCAAGCAAGCAAACAAACCAACAAGGTAGTTCTGAGAAGAGGCAAATATGTTAAGATGAAGGGTATATGGTTTAGAAAAAAAGCAGCTTCTCGCTCATACACCATGAGACTAGCGAGAGAGCAATCACCAGCTTCTTGAGACATGACAAAATAGGTTTTAGGGCTTATATATTAAAACTACACACACACACACACACACACACACACACACACACACACACACACACACACACACACACACTTCTGTGTCTAATAGCTTGGAACTTCCCTAAAGTAGGATGTGCGTGCATGAGAAGAAACTTATCCCAAATGACCTGGACTCAAATATCATAGTAAAATGCAGATCTCCAGGTAGGAAGTGGAGGTGCCAACAAGATACAGTGT
>PVIU01024980.1:0-24599 GCA_004026605.1 Ondatra zibethicus
AAACATTTTTTTCTGAAATTCATGTGAACTCAGTCTGCAGTCCAGGCTTTTCTTGAATATACAATCCTCCTGCCAGAGTCTCCTCTGAATACCTGGGATTACAAGCCTGTACCAACAACCAGCCTATCATCATTTTAAGAGGTTTTGATATAAAAAATAAACTTATACCATGTTGTCTCATTTACTGGGACCTGTAGGAAGAGACTGCTCATTCGTTTCCTAGACACCCAGGCCTGAAATAATCACACAGAAACTATATTAGTTATAACACTGTTTGACCAATAATTTATGCATATTTCTAGCTAACTCTTGCATCTTAAATTAACCCACTTCTATTAATCTGTGAATCACCATGAGGCTGTGACCTACCAGTAAGATTCTGGTTGATGGCTGGCATCTTTCTCCTTTGGCAGTCACATGGCATCTCCCTGACTCTGCCTACTCTCTCTATATCTCTGTTTGGATTTCATGCCTGGCTAAACCATTTACCAAAACAGCTTCTGTATTAACCAATGGTAACAAAACACATTCACAGAATACATAGGGGAATCCCACATCAATGATGTGTATTGAAGAGGCTCCTTGTGGAGTTTGCTAGCCATTTGGGCAAGAAACTGCTTTTGCCCGAATTGGTTGATGTTATGCTGCAGAAAATGGACATGCAGGACCCACAGAAAAGTGATTTCTGGACATTCCAAAAGATGGGATGGTCCTTCAGGGTTCCAGCTTCACAGAAGCAGACATTCTGCAGGACGCAGAAGAAACTTACTGACAAACTGCCAACATGGGCAGAACTCTCTTTGAAATTTCCTGCTTCATGGAAAAGTCTACCAGATACTATGGGCCTGAAGGCTGAAGAGGGATGCTCCAATGATACAGAAGAACTTTGGGTGACTGACGGGGTAGAATACAGCAAGGCAGAAATTCCAAGCAGAGATAGAAAGAAAAGTAAGTGGAGTCGAAGAGACATCATGTAGCTGCGAAAGGAGAAAGACACCTGCCCCGGAACCTTACCAGTATACCACAAGCCTCGAGGTAAAATACAAAATAATAGGAATGAGTTAATTTAAGATGTAAAAGTTAGTCAATATGAAGCCTGAGCTAATAGGCCAAACAGTGTTTTAACTAATACAATTTCTGTGTGATTATTTTGGGTCTGGGTGGCCCAGAAACAAGCAAGCAGCCTCTGCCAACACATCATCCTATTGAAGTAGATCGATGCTTCCAGGAGCAGAAGTGTCTCATTGTCATGAAAATTCCTAAGTTCTTAAAACATTTCAAATGGCATATTCTGTAAGTCTTTGAAAGATTTGAGAAATATCTATCCATCTGAAATATATCTCTGTACATCTAGAAAACTTAACTAACAGGAGTACAAGCTTGAATATTATAGATGTCTATATATTAACCTGTATTTCTTAATTATACATTACATTTTTAAATGAGCTGAACAAACACAATGCCTTAATCAAGAGCAAAAATATACATATAACAAAATTTATCTTAAATTTGTATCCATAAACCAAGATCCATACCCATGCAAAGTTTTCATCTATATAGAATATCCCCTTTAAATGTAAACAAACATTTATAAACAATTATTAAGGGACCTTACATCAATCCTTTGCCTTATATAGATATTATTTACTTAGAGTCATGTAGGTACATCTATTGTGTGAGTACATGTGTGTGCATGTGTTCATGTATGTACTTGTGTGTACACATTTGTGTGTAGGTGTGCAATTACATATGTGTATGCTTGCAGATGCTTTTAGTTTTGTTCTAAATATGCTCATGCCTCTAACTCCTGGCTTCTGAAATAGCATTATCTTTGATCCCATAGCCCATTTTCATCAACTCTGTGCTTATATTTTCAATTGCACCATTACTGTCATTCTTGCCTTTGAATTAAGTGTAGCTTTAGGGATTAGCACCCATTAGGCTTGATCTCCAACTGTATTTTCAGTTTTCCCTTTGGGTTTTGACTTTATATCTATAATCCTTAGTCCACAGTCAGCCTAACCTATAATATGATCACCACATAATTACGCTATAGATATAAATAAATACAAGGAAAGATAACCTTTGTGATGTGTATATTGAGGACTACAATCCTGTTCTAGATTTAAATTAGTAAACATTCATTTTAATACAAGTGGATGTGACTTCCACAAACAACCAAATCTTCCTATGCTAACCCCTTTGTATTCAGTATCTGGGATGAAAATGAACAGAAACATTTATTTGAAATTATAAGTACAAACAGAACTACACTTCATAATTATTTCCCAGTTTATTCCCAGTACCCCAGTGTCTAGCAGTATGAATATGGATGCCTCATGAATACCTTCCTAATAAATTGTGTTAGGATTTGAAATTCATGCCAAGCCTGCCCTCTATCATAGCTGTGTTTTGTAGCATGTCCAAATGAAGGGAAGTCAGGGTGGCCTATGTGGCCTCCTTCACAACTTGAACTTAAATATTAATTAATCACCATGAAGAAGGTACTTTATAAATTATTGCAAAACCTAGAAACATAGCAACCACTTAAAGAAATTTGTTTTTTCCCACAAGCACTCCTTCCCTCCAGCTCTATAGCAACAGCCATGCCATCTGTTATCATCCCCTTTTCTCTGTTGTCTCATTGCCTTGTCCTTTTTCCAGGTTTCTGTGCCTTCATTCTTTGCCAGACATGTAACGTGAGGCCCTCACAAAGACAACAAGTTCAGAGAAGAAGATGATAAATCTTGTCATTTCATAAAGGAACTTGTTTTCCACAGTTAGCTAGAAAAAAAAATTAATTTTCTCTCCGCACCCATGTCAGTGCTGTCTGTACTAGCAGATAAGCTCGTTGGGAGCAGGGACTATGCTTTTCTTAATTAGGTACAGGCTTTTTAAAATTGTTTCATGGCGGACCAAAGTCTCAAGGGCCCTATAGGCACTCAATAAATATTAAACACAGGCGATCATTGTCTAATAGCATTTATTAAGCATCTCCTTGCGCATACTGCTATGCCAAGAGAAGTTCACCAGTCAGTGTCTTGCTTGCCAGAAGTGGACACAAAAGGACACAGAGCACTGCCGCAGCATGGTGGCAGCACAGTGGCCAAGTGACAAAATAGATGAAACACTTTGATTTGTGTTCAGAGATTTTACACACTTCTCTTAAATTATTATTCATGTTATTTATTACCTTTTACCCATGCCAGGATCATTGCTGAAACTATCTCCAGCCTCATGATGGGTCTGGGGAATCAACAAGATACCCCTTGCATAAGAGACTTCTCAGACTATGTGTGTACACTTAGATAAGTTCATCCTTACAATGATAAACCAAGGGTCACATGAAGGCATGGTTTAAGTGGAGTTGGGTTCTGAATGGCCCCAAGCAAACGATGAACAGAACCACAACTTACTAAGTGTATTTAAAAACTAATTTGTATTATCTGTAGCTGAGAAGATTAATGCTACCTTGTTCCACCCCACTGTGAGTATCACCATCTTAAGCTACAACTGCCAAATAAAATAATTGATCATTTTCTTTCAAAACAGAAAATATAGTGTTATTGGATATCTAGGATGTCTTTGACAAATGCGATGTGAAAAAAATTATTTCTGCAGAATTTTAATCACAACACAATCAGAAGGCTAGTAATTAACAATTCATGTCCCAGAACAGGTATTTCCTTTTGTAATATGATGATGATGACATGGATATGTTTATGTGTCCACATATAAGGTAAATGAGGGCACTTTATTTATGTATTTCCAGAAGTCTTTAATAAACTGGCATATTTCTAGAAATTAACAAAAAGTATTTATTCACTCATTCAATAATTATATATTTTTATTGAAAGAGAATAAGTGGCATGTAATTTCCTTAGTACTGTTTATCAGAGTGTAGAGATGTATTCATTGAAAAAGTGGTATCCAAGCATTGATCAGAAGACAGGATGGCAGCCATTCACATGGACAGTCAATGGAATAATGCTCAAGGGTTAGAGAGTTGTCTGTAGACTGGAAGCCTACCTGAAAGGAAGCAATGACACCAGAGCAAAGCATACAAAATTAAAATCAGGAGTTTAAAATACGTTATCAAAAAGAGTGGGTGGGGCTGAATGTGGAGAGGAAAGATCAAAAGGAAAAGTATGTGTGGGTTCTAAAGCTTACAGGCTCTTGCTCTGAATGCAAGTGAGGACATCATTGAAGGCTGGATAATGCTGCAGCTAAAGTAATCACTCAGTCTCCTCGGCCATAAAGACTCAGGAAAGCAAAATAAGATGTGGGAGACCTTAGAAGCTGTGAAAAGGTTTCTAAGACTATATGCATAGCTGAAAGATGATGTTGACATGGACCAAAAAAAGGTAGAATCAGAGAAGGTGAGAAAAGTTGCAATTTTATGTATTATTTTGAAATTGAAACCAACAGTATTAGAGAGAGACGGAGATGGATTTTAAGCCATCAGAGATGATGTGAAGTCTTTGGTCCAAGAGGCTGGAAGGATCAATTGAATTTTCATTCACTAAAATGAGCAAGACAGAAAGGAACAGTCTTTGGTGAAGTTTTTTATTAGATATAATCAAACTGACATTCCTATTATATAACAGAAAGGATGCTAGGAAGTCAAGTAGGTAGTTGAGGCTGGAGCTTAAGGAAGAGATATGTGCTGCCAGTAGCATATTTGAAAGTTAAAACTATGTAACAAAGAAAAGGACCTAAGGTGTGTCAGTGGAGCATGGCAGACGCCAACATTAAGAACATACAGTATTCAATAACAAATTGTTTAGACTCTCTAAGCCACAATTTCCTCAATGGGAAAAGACATTGGTCAAGGTAATTTATAAAAATTAAATAAAATTCTATTTGATATGACTTTTTAAGAATTGATCATTTACTATCAGAATAATACATTTCATTTTAAGGTATTTTCTTAGTGGGGAATATAAATTTTGAGGATTTTTTTTAAAAATTTGAAGTGTGTGACTGTTTTGCTTGCATACTAGTCTTGTACCATATACATGTAGATGTTCAAGGAGGCTAGAAAAGGGCATCAGATTGCCTTGACCTGGAGTTGTAGGTGGTTGTGAGCCATCATACAGGTTCTGGGAACTAAATGTAGGTCCTCTGCAAGAGCAATATGTGCTCTAAAATTCTGAGCAATCTCTATAGCCCATGTGTTTTTAGATAGTAAAGATAAGAGACAGCTTTCAGATAGTACTTACTATTAAATATAGTTTTATTCAATTCACAAGAGGAGAAATCACAATACCATTTCAGAAAGGGTAACATTCCAAAGGGCCTGTGCTGCATCTGGAAGTTTGGAGGAATTAACAGAAAAATTATAGCCAGAAAAATCACCCTGAATGGCTAAGATGTCCCTGTGGAATTTTGTCCTTATTTAAATCAGGAAAGTCCCCCTGTAGAGAGTCCCCCTAATTAAACTCTGCTTTATGTAAGTGGCTGATGAAAGATCCTGGGGATGAGCAGTACAATTAGAATTCTTTCACTACATGTGTGTTTCCAAGGGCAAGCGCCTCTGCATCTTGACCTACCTCATTTGCATATGCGGCCTCTTTTTCAGGCACCATAGTAACCAGCATTGGTGAGCCTCTCTGACAAACTCCCTGCTTCGGGTTGATTTTTCGACTTTATTTAGATAAAAGTGGTTGCTTTCCAGAAACCCCACGTGCTTTGCTCACAGCAATCACTGCACCGTGTTTCTTGTGGCTGTGTTTTCTGAAGCCAGGGCTGGGGTGGCATTTCTAGGAGAAGGTGCAAAGTGTCTGAGAGCACAGAACGTGAGAGTGTTACGTTGATGATCGAGTTGTCTCTCTCAGGTTCCTCGCCCTTCTCTATTTCCAGGCTGAACACACACAAGATGTTTTCTCAAACTGGTACTGCTTTTCTAGGAAGGCACCACAATCAGTACTATTATTGAGAAGTGGTACTGTATGCTATAATGAATATAATACTGGGGAAAGAAAAAATTCAATAAAAATCTTACTTGGCCTCTGTGTGACTGAGTGAGCTGCTTAATTCCTGAGGATCAGGGACCCTATCTGACCCAAAAGATACTGTCAAACTGAAACAAAGCAATATGAAATCCTTCCTTACAGAATACTCAGACAGCATAGCATTTCCTCAATGCATAAGGTACTTCATTTTAAGTCCTGTAATGAAGATATCTTTAAATCTGTGTTGAAAAGTTGGTGATGATCTTTCTCATTTTTTTCTAATATAGAGAATCCTGTTCCAAAAAGGGTTCTACATCCCAAAACAAGATGTAAGGCTCTGCAAGCCTTGATAACTTCGGCATTCAGTGCAAAGAAAGGGAATTGGTTTCCTCTGCCTGAATCTCAGCACCGAGGAAGGCTCTGTGTGTCGCCAGCTGTGGTGCAGCGACTATGCTAAGTTGCCTCAAAGACAGCCCAGGCATCTGCTTCCTGTCATGTCCCTGTCCGTGGAGTCCTCTTCCTCCCCAGCATTCGACAGATTTGGATTGTGCAATCAATACAATATGAAGGAAGTGATAGACTGCCACTTCTGTGCCATGAGCAGGTTCTTTTGTTTTTTTATTTGTTTGTCTCATCACTGAATCTAGAGGAATCTATAGTATGCACAGTGCCATAGAAAGACCTGTGTTTGGTGGAACTCAAAACTTTCTTCTCTGATAGGAAGGTGTGTAAAGATAAGCCAGGTCTGTCATGAGCTAACACAACTGCCCTGATCACAGAAATGCAGACAGATACACATACACAACATATGTATTGAGCCTTTTATTTAGACAGTTGAGAGTTTGTCACAGGAACCTAAAAGATCTTGAGTTATTTTTATTTTTATTTTTTTGACCTCTACTTTTTATGTGTTTGTTTTTGTTAGGTGACAATCCTTTATAACAAGTGTGGAAAACTCACCTATAGTTTCCCTGAAGTAATTCACACAGTGCAAGGGTAATTATGTACAAGAAATCCAGATGAGGTCCATAATGTTCCAGCAAGTGTGCAGTGCTAGCATATGAGTTACAAATGGCTCCTCTTCCAGAAGGGAGGCAAAGATGCCGAAGACAACATCATAGAACTGTGTGCATGAAAGATGCTTGCTATGTGGGTTGGCAGAAGTCCATTGCTAGCTTATGATTTTATTAGCTCTGAGCCATAACACCCAGGAAAAATTTCTGGTGGACAGTTTCCTAATCTGAGAAGAAGCTGTCAGAATAATATGAATATCTATAACTTGGAGAAAGAGGTCCCAGAAGTATTTGCTATTGGAAAAAAAAAAGAAGCAGTGTATTTATAGGGTTCTTAATGGCATGGAGTTTAAAGCCAAAAAGAAATTCTGCTCCTCTAAACTGCAGGGCTCCCTGGAGACTATCTTTCTGGCTCCTGCTCCTCCTGGCATAGCTTTGCCTCCATTTTCTCAGAATCAATTTTCCAAGGATATATCATTTATATCTTAAATTATTTCACCACTTTTCAGAGGAAGCAGAAGCACACCAATGTGCACAGAGGGAGGTAATGCCCATTATGTTGGGCTAGAATTGGTCTCATCAACTGTATCAAGTCACTTGGGCTTGGAGGATCTCACTGAAAAACCTCTTTGCTGGCATCCTGTGCAGATGAGGTTGTTAATGGGCCCTTACATCCCCCGAACAAGGTGTGCATTCTACCAGTAGGGTTATTTTTCAGTGTTATCTGCCCCTGCCTCAATGGATATACCACTATAGAAGTAACTATCACACAAACAATATGTTTCCACAGATAATTAACAAAGCTCCTTATGGCTGTGTATTTAAATATCAAGGGTTTAAATAGAGTCTAATCAAAATTTCCTAGCTAGTGTCAGATTTGACATGATAACTTCAGGAGTTTCATTTTTTAGGCCTAGAATCAGGACGCCTTTGTCCAGAGACTTCTAATCTTAGGTTCTACCTATTTATTGCTATGTTAAATGGTCCACCCACAGGACAGAAAGCAAAAGTTTCATTTCCTGTGAGTAACTCTGGCCCATTCTGTTTAGTTTGAGTGTCAGAGTCGCACTCCTAGCCTGGGTTTTGTTTGTTTGTTTGATGTTTGCTGTTGCTGCTCTTGCTTCTCTTTGTCTTTCAAAAATTGAGTAGCTGTGATGGTTAATATTTGTAAGACTTATTTGATTTTATGATTGTCATGGGGGGATGTGCACATATGTGCACAGGTGCACACATTTGTGTGAGTATCTTAGGAGACCAGATCAGGGTGTTAGATCCCTGGAGCTAGAACCACAGGTGTTTGTGTGCTCTCTAATGTAGGAGCTGTGAACCCAACCCAGATGGTTGGCATGAACAACAATCACTTTAACCATTGAACCATTTCTCCAGCCTCAATTTTGATTGTCAAATAGACAGACTTTTGAATAACATGGAAGACAAACCCTGGGAGGGCAAGTGAATTTCCAAAGAGCTTTGACTGAAAATGAAAGACCTAGTCTGAACACGGCCAGTATTGTCCTATGGGTTCTACTCCAAAATTGAATAAAAGAACAAAGCAAAAGGAGAAGCAGGATTCATAACTCATTGCTTCCTATCTGAGGCCACCATGTGATCACTTGTCTCACTTTCCTAAAGCCACAACTGTAGCTTATCTTGCTGCCCATCATGATGGACTATATCCTCAAACTGTAAACCAAGATGAATTTTTCCTGCCTTAACTCACTTTTATCTGTATTTTAACACAGTAATGAGAAGTAACTAATCGGGTTTCATGGCCATTTTATACTCCCAAGGAGACATAGATGTGCTTTTAGTGAAAGTTGTGAGTACATTTGTCAATGACTTCGTTTTTCATTTTTGTTTATTTTTTCTATTTTATTCTACCACTTCCATTGATATGGCTTTGAGCTTTTTGAGCTCATGAAGAAATAGCCTCTTAAGAGTCATCCTGGTCATATGAAACCATAAGACAGATTAATACAGTCAGAACAGAAGATACCATGCCTGGTTTTATCCTGGTAAGGTCCTTTCCCCAAGGTCACCCTTATGTCAATGTTACTAGGTGTTTCTTACTCAAAGAAAATCTTAAATTTATCTTTGGTTGGCAAGGAAGTGGGAAGGCATTATTAAACTCTGTGATTGCCAACATTTATGGATTGTTTTGCCCCCTTCATCCTTATTTTTAACATAAAATAATATTATCTGTTCTTCCCTGGGTTACTATTTTATCCTTATAAAATATTCCCTCATATACTCAGAGCAATTAACTCAGCTACCACCCCCTTTCTTTCTATTGTGCCAAGCAAATATCCTTAAGTATTATAGGAATCAATTTGATCAACTGTTGACTTGCTATCTACTGTCATACCCTAAAGGTGATGGCCTATGCCTTAGGTTAGGGTGTTGTTCTGTAGCATTATAAACATCACTGCTCCATTTCTAACACCAAATTTTGTATTGTTCAGCCTTGCTCCAATAACAAATGTCAAAGCCTCAGTGCTTCCGAGAAGGCACATTTACATAATATTTCCCAATTTGCAGCTGCTTTACTCTGGTCTTTTATAAATACTTATTTCTAGAGTGTAAGCCAGGACAAAACCATTATGTGAGGCAGGCTATTATAAGCAAATGAAGATAAGCATGTGGCAGAAGTACATTTCCAAGGCCTCTTTCTACATGCACTATGTGTCCCCACAGTGGCTAAGATTTACCACCAAGGGCAGCATCATTGGGGTAGGAATAATCCTGACACAGACGGGGTAAAGCAGGAATGATTGCATAAAAAATAGTAAGGCAACTTGCCATGCCAAGGTAGGAATTAATAATTGCTCCTGAAAATTGGTGTCTCCTGCATTTTCATATCAGAAGGCAGCAGTATTTGCCCTCAGGACAAATCTACAAATCAAGTATACTTCTCAAAAAATAATTAGGAATTCTGACTCAGGGGACATTCAAAGCAGATCCCACTGCTGCAAAAGCAGGGCAGTGTCCTACATAAAGAGTTTCAGCCTGAGGGAAATTGCTAACATCAAGATAACCTCCACACACGCACATCATGAAAGAACATTCATTAATTGGACAAGTAGAGGCAAGATCATACCTCATTAAGGCAGAAAATTTATTTGCTAAACATAAAAAAATATACATGGTTCAACCTCCAGTTTTATAGTAGCCAACAGTCTTTTCTGTCTTAAACATAAGCCTTAAATATTTGTTTCATCTACTTGGTCTCTAAAGAGAAGGCACTTTTTGCAATTTTTGCATGATACGCTGCCTGGCCAGAGACCTCCTAACACCACCCCTTCTTGCTTTGTCAGGGGCCAAAAATTGAAATCCCTGTTGCTTGTCAGGTAAACAAAGATCTTCCTCAAAGCTTAGGAAACATCCAGGCCTAAAAATTTGAACAAACTGTAGTTCCTTACAGAGAAACTGAGAAAACCTGAAAATAAAACCTAGAAGACAACACACAGAGGTCATTATGGAGCCATTGGTTAGTACCAGAAACATGCATGCCTTTAGTATAACTGTGAAACACTGTAAAAAGAAGAAAGATGAAGGATAGAAAATGAAAAGGAATGGGGATAGGATGAGAAAGGAAGGATAGGGATGAAGGAAAGAGCATTAAGAAATGTTTTAGAAAGTATGCTTCCAAAAGTAAATCAAAGGAACAAAGAGCAGAGTGTTTATATATTCAAATATGGAAATTTAGATTAGTATGCAGGAAGATCAAATGAAAATATTCTTCCCATTAGATTGTCAAGATAAAAGCAAAAATGATAAAATTTCCGAGATTAAATAAAAACCCAAAAATGTTGTAAAAAATGTGTTATGTTGAACATTTAATCACCCATTGAGCAGGGTGATAGACTGAATATTTACCCGAGTTTTATGGGAATGATACAGGCTTTGATAATTGATTCAGGCCAATCAGTGCAGGTGCCTCCTTGTACCTCATACAGAAATCAACACATATTTGATGGTGACTCTAGAGTAGAAAACCAGAAGAGCAGAGAGAGGCAGAGAGAAACAGGGGGTGGGAGGAGTGGGAGAGAGAGAGAGAGAAAGAGAGAGAGAGGAAGAGGAAGAAGAACAAGGACAAGAACAAGAAGAAGAACAAGAACAAGAACTACTGCTGGAAAAGTAAGACTAATTTAGTGAGTCACTTTTTGCTCTGTAAGGACAATTTCCTCATCTCCAGTGAAGGTCATACCTCAGTCATGTTCCTCATCTTCAATGAAGTCCATACCTCAGTCTTTGAAGAAAAGAAATTTCCTTCTCCTGTGGCTACTTTTCCTAGTAGATTCTTCCAAACCCATACAAATCTCCATGCTCTTGGATCGTTCACCACACCCAAATCTCTTACTCTTCAGTTTGTCTGTACTTAAACCCCACAGAAAATGCTTAGAGAAATGAGAACTAGGGGGCAAAAACTTCTAGAGCTTTTGTAAGGGAGTACTGATTTTTCTCCTCTCTCTCCTCTCCCTTCCAACAGCAGTTTTCTGTTACTTTCACAACACACTGTGGTTTCTTGGCTTTCTCTCTCTTGCTCTATCATTCTGTCTGTTCCTCTAGCTCTACCCTATACCCAGTCTCTTCCTATTCCCATCTCTGCCCAGTGAAGGTTCTCAGTTTGTTGAAGAACTGAAAGGTGAATTACAGATAAACCTAAGCTGAAACAATAAGAATTTGCTGTGCAAAGAATTGAGCTCAGAGGGTTAAGACATGTTTTCCTTTGAGACACAGTGTCAAGTGATCAATTAATTCATGTTCATAAAAACAAAAATTAAATAAACTATAAAACAAGTCCTCCCATTGTAGAATCCAGCAACAGGGTTTATTATACTTCAAGGTTTTTCTAACTTTGCTCTCACAGCAGAAGATAAAGGACCACATACCTCAGAAATGAAGTTAGAGTTTTATACAACAAACAAATAAAAATCCAAAAGATTCATATAAACCTGAACGCAGCTTTATCTACTTATTTATTAGCACACAAAATGGTGTGTTTTATTGTGACACCCACATTTGTATATCTTTTAATTTCTTATTCTCATTATCCTCTTTGGCTCTTCCCCCACCCCCTTTAAATTGAATATAGCTTTTTCAATTGATTACTAGTGTAACTTGGAAACTGTATTAACATCTCAGAAGTCCATTCCATTTCATACATAATGGGAGTAGCTTCCCCAACAAGCCCGATTGTTAGAAGACAGACACTGTATAAAAAAATGCTTTGTGTTTGGAAATCCCCTTTATACATTTATTATCTTCATTATTTTATTTTCACAGGGAACTGGGTTTTCCTTGACATTAACATGGTTGAGAGGAAAATTTGCAAAAGGAAGCAGTCTTCTTGTGTTGGTATCCTGCTCAACAGAGATTGGGGAGCTGAGTGATGAGCCAATTTGTTGCCTGGATGTGTTATTTCCAAGTAGCTTCACCTCCTCGCTCCAGAGAATGGTTCACAAGGTTACTAGCTCATCAAGATATTTTGCTGTGGGACAGAAGCTGATTGGCTTACAGGCATGATATCTTGAAGCAACATCCAGACTGCCAAGAATCTTGAAGGTCTGATTGGGGTGGCCTTAAGACCCTTGTTTTGACAACGCAAGGTAGTAAAGAATATGCCAGATCAGATACCTGTGAGTTTTTGATCAACTCTAAAAAGATAAAAGCAACAACAACAAAAAAGAGACAAATTTCTCTACCTTCCTTGCTCCTGTGTTCCCCAGCACCATCTCAGATATTCACCAAAATGTCACATCATTCAGTTTTGTGATGCTCCTAAACTTGGGTTTCAACATAGAAGTTGAATAAGATATGTAACATCATAGTTGCTAATTGTGTTGGTAAATGAATCTATCTTAATAAAATATCACTGAGAAAATAATGTATTGCAGCAAACTTAAATATATAAAGTTTTGTAAATACTTCCTCCTAAGATGCTTCATAAAATGTTAAGGAGAAACTGCTTCCAATTTCATTTGTGGGAGAAACAATGTGGTGGTTTGAATAAGAATGTTCCCCAGGGCTCATAAATTTGAATGGTTGGGCAGTAGGGAGTGATACTATTTGAACGCATTAGGAGGTGGGCCTTGTTGGAGAAAGTGTGTCACTGGGGGTGGGCTTTAAGGATTCAGAAGCCCAAGCCAGCCCATGTGACTCTCTCTTTCCTGCTGCCTCTGGACCCTGATATAGAACTCTCAGCTCCCTCTCCAGCAACTTGTTTGCCTGCATGTCACTATGCTTCCCACCATAATGATAATGGACTAAACGTCTGAAACTCTAAGTCAGCGCCAATTAAATGTTTCATTTTAGAGTCCCAATGGTCATTGTGTCTCTTCACAGCAACAGAACACTAAGACACAGTCTATACATTTCTTCTTGTTCTTTGTCACTCTCTTCACATGGGCCATCTCCTCTTGGACAGGAATCTCCGGTCCGCCCTCCTGCACAAAGTTATGCAGAACAAAGATGAAGAAGGATGCTTAAAAGAAATCCCACACTAGCTTAGAACTGAGTAATGGATGGCTATTTATTTAGGGGTAGACTCACAAATCAGAATCCTCTGCTTGAACGGAGATCAGAAACCAAAATCCGCAACTGGAACAGTGAGGCCGGAAAAGAGGAAGGACATACGCTCTACATTGGCTTGTATAGTATAAGAGGCCATGCCCCAGTGGGCGGGTAACCACTAGCTGTAAGACTTCCTATGGCACAAAGATAGATTCTAGACCATTTCGCCATGCAGGATTTGTTTCATTCAGCCCTGAGATTCCAAACAATTGTTCTCCTATTCACATCAATCTTCAGTAAAGGCTCTAATCAGCTATTAATCTCCCTTCTTCCTCTGACAGAGGACCTCACATATCACACAAGAGAAGGCCATCCTTAGGAAGTCTGCAATATGGGATTCTGGGGAAGCCAGAGCTCTTGGGACATAGTTAGAGGGCCCAACACTGGGATGGATTGCTTACACTAACACCAGTGCCTAGCTTCTTCCACCTGAAGTTGATGATGTGTATAAGTCCTTTCTGGCAGAGTATGGAGATTGGTAAGAAGCAGACAAAGGCTGTCAATTATTCTTGGTCATAAAGGACAAGCTGCAAACAATCACAGGTATCCCTAGTCTGAAGGACTTAATGTCACCCACCTTGTCCATAGGCTGTACTCCTCTGAACTCCCTTCTATGGAGAATGATGTTTTTGCCTAATAACCTAGTTACACCTTTATTAATTTTCTTCTTTATACTATTTGTTAATTGTACATAATTCTTCAAGATTTTTGTTTGTTTGTTTTGTTTTTTCAAGACAGGGTTTCTGTAGCTTTGAAGCCTGTCCTGGAACTAGCTCTTGTAGACCAGGCTGGCCTTGCACTCACAGAAATCCCCTTTGTTATGGTTTAAGTAAAATGGTGCTGTTCCCCAAGTTGCTGCAGCGGGCAGTGTATTCCAAGACCATGGCAGGCCACAAAGGCAAATCAGTCCCAGGCAGGGAGCTCCTGAGAGGCTTGTGGGCCATGAGGGCCAGCAGGTCCTAGGGAGGGAGCCATGTGGTGGTGCAGCTTCCCAAGTAGCAGCAGTGGCAGTGGGCCAAGAGGAGCTGCAAGTCCTAAGCAAGGAACCACATGGCGGGTAAGAGATACATGGATAGGCACGCCATGCAGAGTGAGGTTGGATATTTATTTAGTGGATTATGGAAGGCAAAGGGGAGAAGGAGAGAAGGGAAAAGATCAGAGAGAGGAAGAGAGAGAGAGAGAGAGAGAGAGAGAGAGAGAGAGAGAGAGAGAGAGAGAGAGAGAGATTGAGAGAGGAAAACCAGAGGGAGCAGAGAAGTGGGAAGAAGGGAGCAAGGCAGAAGCTGCCTCTTTGAGAGAGAGTGATGAAAAGGAAGAGACTTGCAGGCTGGAAGCTAAAGGAAGTCTGTTTGCTTCAGTGGACCTGGGAGGGAGTGGGTGGGGCTTGTCTCTTATAAGGACAAGACCATTACATTCCCATCTCATTTTTTATAATGAAATGGTAGGACGTTAGGCACAACAGGCTAAAGGAATTGCGATGGGGGATTCCCAAGACTGCTTTCTGCTTATTTGTGGGCATCGTCTTGGGGGCGGGGACCTGAGAGCTGGGTTCTGGTCACATCCTGGTATAGCTGGTCACTTTGCTCCTGTTTGGTGTTTGTGGTGTGGAAATGTCTGGTGTATCTTACACCTGATTAAGGTATTAGCAGAACATAGGACAAAGTTAACTTAAAAAAATTTTAGGACCAGGGAATTGAGAGAGGTGTATCTGACCTGTTTAAGGTGGATCCTTCAATTCAGCTCCCTGGAACTCACAAGAATTATTTTGGTTTGCAAAAGCATAAGTTTTAAACAGAAGCTTATTTATATCAGAATGACTAAGACAGATGCTTTTGCACAATGAAAAGTATTTTTAAGAGTATGGAAGGCAGTATGAGAGAGAGATTTGATTAACTTGTATTTTTCCTTACACCTTTATAACTTGCAGGTATACACCTTAACAACTTGTATTTGTATTTTACTGAAATTTGCTTGGTGAGGCTGTCCTTTTAAACTGACAAAACCTCTCAGCTGTCAAACTGCATCGGAGACCTTTGAGAAGAATAAAATTTTACTTGAGTTATTGATTAAAAAATGACAGAGAACTTACTTGTTTGGCACCTAGAGCTACTCCTCAGGGTCCTCCATGGTTACTGAGGGTCGTATTTGCCTTTTGCTGTTTAGTGCATTGCCTGTCAGGCTCCAGAAGATCCTTTGGGCCAAGAAATCTGTAGGAAGACAGCTTACCTTGACCTGAGCAGCTAGGCTGTCAATTCTAGCAATTCTTTCCACTGTCTGGAGATCTTCAGTTTAGATGAAAAGCAGTTTTGCCCAGTGGTCAGCACTTGGCAGCTGAAATGAAGTGTGGATATAATTTAAATACACATAAATACACTTAAAAACAATAAAAATTATTTTGTGCCCATTTGTCTTCTGTCTTCTTGGGAGGAAATAGAGTGCTGCTGCTAGGAGCCAACCTGTCTCTTCTTGTTATGAAAAGTTTTTAATAGTTAAGCATTTAAATGCCTCATTTCCCAGATCTCTGAGCAGTTGAGGGCTGTCTATCAGGTAAAACTACAGTATAGAATCTGCCTGGAGAGCTGGGTCTGAGCTTGACTGTACTGGCTTTCAACTTAACAGGTAAAACTTATACTCATAAAAAGACAGAAATAAGAAAAAACTGCTTGCAATAGAAGGTTAAAGGCAGAACTGACAATAGTAGAGAACAGCTTAATATATTTTAAATCAGGGTTGTATTAAATATACCATATTTTTGTAAGAGACTTAAAGTACATACCAGTTTAAAACATGAGACATTGTTTTGTTAGTCTGGAATGAGAATGAACAGACAATTATAGCATTTAATTTTTAAGTTACATGTATGCACAGACACAGTAAATAAGAATTGGGCGAGGCATATGTTCTAGGTGGACCCTAACAAAGGCATGCCACAGCACAAAACACACATGTAACAAAGTTAACATCAGGGAACCTGGCAGGGAATACCTCAGTATATGTGGCAGAACTTGGTCACCTGACCTGGCTCTCAGTTAAGATGTCGGTGAAGTCACCTGACCTCAGTTAAGATGGTGGTAAGGTCACCTGACCTCAGTTAAAGATGGTGGCAGTCACATGTTATGTGGAGAAGCCACACTTTTTGAGCTGTGAAAGCTTTACCCAGAAGCATGACCCACCCTGTTGCAGAGCCCCCATGCCATAAGCCGCGGCATGGGGAACAAAGGCTGGAACTGAAAACAGTTGCCTCATGGATCTGATCAATCTTGTCAGCAGCAGTGGCAGGGAAAGTTTGAGGAAAAAGGGAGCTGGCAGGACACCAGCAGAGCATAGTTTGAGGGTATACACCATGACTGAAAATGTGAAAACCCACAAAAACAGTGAATGAACACCACAGGACCTATAGAAGGATGTCTCCTCTCTACAGGCAAGGTATTAAAGTCTGACTGACTCTGGTATGGGCAACTTGGAAGCCAGAGAGGCTGAAGGCCGATCTGAGTGGTCCATCATGGTGGGGACCACTGATGAATGGTCCAAAAGAAAAGAAAAGGAAAAGAGAGAGAAAAATCCAAGGGTCCCTGTGCCCTCAGTCAAATGCACCTCACAGCGTGTGCAGAGCTAGCATGGGAGGACTGACCCCAGGTGGTCCAGTCCAGTCACATTTTAGCTATGGGAAGCAGTTCAGAAATGAATGTCAGCAAAGGGCTCAACTATAGTAATGAAGGCCATGTTTGGGGTTGTCCCCCATTTCTGGGAACACCAGAAGATTTCTGGGAGCTCAACAGTCAATTCCTCAGGTTAGGAGAAACAGTTAAGCTGATAAGAATGGGGAAACTCACCAACTGAAGCCGGTAGTGTACTTAGAGGTCACACTCAGGCAGATGGAACACTTAGTTGTTGTGGAAAAAAATACTTGGTTCTGGATCCCGACCCCAGGAGAGTGGCAGAAGAGCCTCCTGCATCTCAGGCAAACAATGTTATGGTTTAAGTAAAATGCTGCAGGTTCCCCGAGGGCCGCAGCAGCAGAAATGCTGAAGGTTCCTGAGTGGCAGCAGTGAGCAGTAGGCCATGAGACCATGCCACAGGTCCCTGAGCAGCAGCAGTGGGCATTGGGTCCGAAGACCACAGTGGGCCACGAAGGCAGCCAGTCCCAGGCAGGGAGCTGCACGGTGGGTGAGAGACCAAGACAGGTAGGGATGCCATGCAGAGTGAGGTTCAATATTTATTTAGTGGGTTATGGAAGGGAAAGGGGAGAAGGGGAAAGAGAGAGAGAGAGAGGAGAACCGAGGGGGAGAAGTGGGGAGAAGGGAATGAAGCAAAAGCTGCCTCTTTGAGAGAGAGAGAGAGAAAGAGACAAAGATGGAAAGGAAGAGAGTTGCAGGCTGGAAGCAGAAGGAAGTCTGCTTGCCTAAGTGGATGAGGGAGGGAGTGGGTAGGGCTTGACTCTTAAAGGGACAGGACAGACCATTATACCCCTCCCTCTCCTTCCTGATTGTTGGGATTAAACACATATGCCACCACCACCTGGCTAATTCCTCAAGAATTTTTATAGGTTGAATTTCCCCCCCAAAAAACAAACAAACATGGCCTGTTAATTCTGATAAGAATGTCCAAGCTGGGTTTATTCTTTCAAAAAGCACCTCCTATGTCCTAGGCAGTAAGGACTCATAGAAAAGATCTTGTTCACTGAGCTTGTACCTCGCAGTGAAAAAGACAGAACTCTGTCTACGGACATGGACTATATCTGCCCTAGTCCAATAAGATAGCCACTAATTCACGTGACCTTTGAACACTTGTTGGATAGTTGGCATGACTGGAGAATAAAATGCCTAATTTTACCTTAATTAGTTTCAGTAGTCCCTCATGCATTATCCCCTAACAGTTTTGAAAACTCCCCACTAGTCTCCAAAGTTAAAGTGTTACAAACTACAGTCTAATTTGCAAATAAAAATGAGGTCTCTGTTTTTCAGTTTGTTATTATTATATATAATGTGAACAGCAAGGCATTCCTGAAAAGAAGATCTCTGCTGCCAGCGGAGCTGCGATTGCTGGTAGAAGAGAACCTGAGAACCAACTGAAGAGCTGAGCCAGGAAAGTAATGTCAGAGAGAGACGGGAAATGTGTACAAGTACACTGACTGAACTTTCAGTGATGTGGAGGATCTGTCTAAAAGTAACTTAACCTTTGATAATTCACTGTGAGGAGTAGCAAGGGAACATTATCTTCTAATGAATCCCCACGTAGAAATGGAAAAACTAGCTGGTAACTTTTAGCTAGATTGCAGATATATGGAAATGATTATAGAAAGCCAAGCAAATGAGGCAGTAACTGTGACATCCCACAGCACCGCAAGAAAGGCATCAGGCAAGCGTCATTACAGCCATACTGCTTGTGTTCTTTTCCTCTTAATGATGTCACACGGGATGCTCATAGTAAAGCATAGGAGACAAGCCTGCAAGGAGAAGTGTTCCATTTTGAGTGTGAATTTATTAGTGACCAAAACTTGCACTCAGGTGCACTTTTGTAAGCTGTTGAATCATCTGACACTTGTGTTGTCTCTGTCTACCTTACTTCATGTGAAGACATAATTTGAAATCAACGTGGTTAAATGCTGCATGCTAACCATGAGAAACAAAACCCAAACAGATGCATTAAGTAGTGCAAACCCTCTATAACTGCCTCTGGGTCATGAGATAAGTCATGAGAAAGTTTCCGGGGAGCACAGAAGCACTTCCGGGAAAGTGAGCCAAGACAACTGATCTCGAAATACTGGCAGACTGTTCTGTGTTGAGCACCTAAATGCATTGCAGCATAATTAGAGCTCTTTAGAGTTTAGGGAACAGTCAGTTTCTCAATTCTTCCTGATTTCATGTTTAATTTGCCTCAGGAGCCCAAGAGCTTCCTCAGAGCCTATGTAAATAGAGGCGGCCATGCCCATGAAGGAGTGTAAATATCCCTGCAAGGTAAAGTAATGCTGCAACAAGCTGCTGAGATATTTACCACCTGGTTTAAGCTCCGTGTTTGAGGAAGGGTACTCTGTGGGGAGATCATTTTGCGTCTCGTAATCATCTAATAATATCTCTCTGTTTCTAAACATGCTCTCAGTTCTGTTATTTCTAAACTTAAATAATTTGGGGATTTATGGATGAACATTATAAACTTGTAATATATTTTCCCTTTACACATTTTCATGTAAGCACCATTTCAGTCCAGCCCAAATATAAGCCAAAAGTGAAACCGATTAACAAAGTGCTTCTCATTGATACAATAGAATATTATACAATTATGAAAGGGAAGCATTACTAGACACTAGCTAATGAACAGTCTTAATGGAATGTATATCAAATAAATATAAAATTATATATATATAATATTTATATTTCATAAAGTTCAAAACAAAGAAATTTTCGAAGCTGCTAGTTAGAATTATGACAACAGTGAAATGAGGCACAAGGAGCTGTTCCAAGTCCTGGAAGTATTTTATATCATGATCCAGATTTATATTGGTGTGTTCAGCTTAGAACAATAATTGGAACCACTTTCTGTTGGTGTTTGCAGTACAAGGCTTGCTATCACACTACATGTAAAGTGCCCACTGAAGCAAAGCTGCTTTACACTTCCTTTTATTACCAAAGAAAAAAATAGAATAAAATTTCATGTTTCTGTAGTTTTACTAAAGGTTAAACTAAACCAAATAAAAAGAGTTATTTTGCAATGTTTTTTATTTATTTTATTAATATGTAATGTAAAATTAAATAAATCATAAGCCTATTGGTTGATGACTTACTTAACAATTACAATTATTCAAGCATGGAACCAGAATCTAAATTTAAAATGAATCCAAAACAACTATGTGCCCTCAATAGTCAAAAGGACCACTGAGAGGTCTACTCTTCTCACAGATGGTTCCAGTGATAACCCAATCAAAGGCCATACACAGTACTTATAGTGCACATGGCCTCTGCTTTTGCATTTGGGTAATTAAATCAATTTCTATAAGAAAGGGCATTCAGAATCCTAGAAAAGTAAAGCATAAAGTTAGTGTTGCTTTTTGTAGTTTAGTGCACATGGATGACTACCTTAGTGATATGGATCAATTACCCCTCAACTGAAATGCTTGGTACTGTGTTTCAGATGTCAGATGTTTCCCAGCCTTTGCAATATTTGCACATACATAATTAGATACCTTTGAGAAAGGCTCAGTGTCTTAACATCAGAGTCACCTATTTCATATGCACCTTGTCAAACAGCCCAAAGGCATTTTTATACAATACTTTCAGTGCAATTTCATTTTGATCATAACCCATTAAATGTCAAGTGGGCACGTCTCTGCTGAGGTCCTGGAATACCATCACTCAAGAAGTTTCAGACTTTGGAGCTCTTCAGATTGCCAGGGAAGAGAGATTCTCATGCAACATTTAATTCACATTAATGAATAAAAAATAATAATGGTTCAAAATGAGAAACTAATCTTATGTTGACTTTGACATAAACATTTAAATGAGCTCGGCCATTTTGGTTTTCTATGACAAAGAGTTCCACTTATGTTTATTTGTTAACTTGCTGATGCTGCTGTGAACTTCTGGACACTGCCATTTATTTCCTAGATACAGGATTTAACAGTCTTTTCCAGGCAATGGTGCTGGGATATCACTGGCTTTGAATGCTGAGTTTTGTAAATGTTTCTGCCTTTTGTTAAAGTGGTAGGTACTGTTTTTGCCTCCTCCTCGACATAGTCCCAATGATTGACTCATGTGATGTTTTTATTCCTAATACAATGACAATGTAAAGAAATAAAAACCATGAGAGTTTCTCACCCAGAGATTAAATGAGGGGGAAAGAAAATAGAAGAGACAAATATTAATAACTAAAATCAAGGCAGAATTCACAAGTGACAAATGAACGTGTTTTGCTGTCACAGTGCTAAAGCAAGATCAGCGTCCTCCATGAACTTATGATTCTCCATTTTTTTGACTTGATGAACTTGGGTTTTTCAGTACAGAAATTATTTTAAAATAAGGTTCTCGACCCAAGCAATGCAATCAAACAAAGTCAAAATGACAAAATCAAATCTGTGTTGTATGAAACTTACAAGTGAAGCCAACTTTAATTGTTCTCTTTTAACTGTATTTTTTTAAGCTCTTGCCCTTAGTTTCTTGATTTAGTTGTTGTGTTTGCAGTAGGAATCAAATCTAAATATGCAAGAGATAGAAAAAGAGTTCTCTGAGAGATAATAAATGATTCAGAGAAACTTCTTCAGGCTACTTATTGGCTTGAAAGTTCAAGGAGGTTGAAAAGGAAAGAAAAAGAAAGAGAGCGTGCTTTATGAACTCAGATCTGCAAGCATAACTATCATCTTTAACTCCCATTGCCTGCATGCTGTGGTGGCATTGGAGTGAGCTCTATGATTCCATGGTAGAACCTCTGCTATCCTTACTGTGCTGCACCACCAAGTCCACTAAAGTTTACCCTGCTTGATGGAGGCTCAGAGTCCTGGATGGAGTAGCACATCAGAGTCGAACTACACAGTGTTTGATGACAGACAGACAGAAAGAGCCTTGTTCCTTGCGCACTTGTAAGAACACTGTCTGCCACCAAATTAATTAACTCTGAAAGGTGAGAGACATACTAACACTAACTTGGAAAGACATGATATGCACCTGAAAGTAAAATGTACCATTTTGATAATTGCTTTGTTTTCGTTCCTTTCCTTTCTGTCTTTCTTTCTTTTTATATTTTCTTTTTATTTAGTCTTTTATTTTTTTTTATCTGTTATTGGTCTGAGAGCTACCGGACAGTAGAAGCAGCATCTCACCACTGACGTTCCTAGTGCATCCATGGATGTTTAAATTTGTCTGCACAATGAAGCCAGTGAATATTTGAGGAGTGGACAAATGAGTGAAGGTCATCCCTGATCCAGCAGAAACCAAGACCAACACTCACAGCAGCTTGTCAAGCCATTAAAAAGTGTCCCCTCCTCCTGTGGGGTGGGGGAGAACTGTTGATGGAATGTAGAATGAAATTTTAAAAAATGAATTAAAATGAAAAAAAATCCCATACTTGAATCTGGACCAAAACGACATTTGATTTGGCCTTAAGGATCAATAAAAAAAGACAAACATTTCAAAATATGACCAAAAAAATAAACAGAAACTTCACAAAAGAAAATAGAAATAATCAGTCCACATGTGAAAATTAACTGTTCTTTAAATATAAAATAGAGCCACGCATTGTTTAAAGTTTCTAGAGCCCAGAGTCCATGTGGATACTCTGTGTTTATGATGTCTGTCCACTTATCTAATACTCATTTTGTTGACTGACAGTTAAGGGAAGGTATCATTCTATTCTCAAACATGAATTATAGAAATTGAATTAATTACAATAGGTCATAATTTCCATCACATTTAGGAAAGTAAACATGTATATTTTTTTCTGGAATACCATTTGGAAAAATTGCTAAAATCATTAAAGAACTTCACTCTTTCCACAACTACCTTCTCTATTAAAGTTATGGTTAAAAATATACAAAGATGTTCCTTAGGTTTAACAGACAGGATTTACATTTTAGTGTTCATGGCTAAAGTTATAAACCAATTAATTTAAGAGTTGAAGATACTAATATTATACAATTCATTAAATACACCCAGAGTAGAAAACCATTATACATGATCACATGGTATTTTTCACAATATAACACTTTATATAATGTTTTGAGTAAAAAGTCCACCAGAATACAACTTTAATGTACAGTATTAATGTTGTATGATCACATGAATATGGCCACATACTCAAAAGTTACTAGAAAATATAAGAAATATTGAATGTCGGTCATTTACAAATAGGGAGACTTAAGTTGCTGGTAATCTTCCAGTTTGTTGTTTTGTATGTTTCCCATAATTTCAACAGTAAGTCCTTGTTAAATAAAAGTGAAAATCCTGCATCTTTTCACTCAGTCTCTCAAATACGACATCTCAAGTGAATTTGCCAATGTTTTCTAGCATCACAACCTTTTCCTGCTGAAGGAGTAGCCTCTTCTGCTCTGTCCTTCATAGAGAGATGGTGTGGGAGAATGGTCTGTATTCTGTCAATTATATTTTAAATAAATGCTGAATGGTCAGTAGCCAGGCAAAAAGTATAGGTGGAACAACCAGACAGGAAGTAGAGGCAGGTCAATGAGAACAGGAGAATTCTGGGAAGGAGGAAGCCCATTCCTCTGCAGTTGTGAGTCCGCCACAGAAGAAGCAAGATGTGACTGCCTCACTGAAAAAGGTACTGAGCCATGTGGCTAACACAGATAAGAATAATGGGCTAATATAAGTTATAAGAGTTAATAATAAACTTGAACTAATGGGCCAATCAGTTTATAGTCAATGTAGACCTCTTTGTGATTTCTTTGAGACTTAACAACTGTGGGAACCAGGCAGGACAGAAAACCTTGGACAACAGAGAGATGGTACTGAAGTGTTATCATTCCAAGACACAAAGCAAGCCAGGTTTACATCTGTCCGAATTCTGTCTCTGTTCTTTCCCATGCCTGAACTGTGCCTTGGAGCATTCATGGACTTTTCTAGTGACAAATGCCTGCTTCACCTTGTCCCTGTGGATTGGCAGCTGAACTGTGACATCTTGGCCCTCCCTTCATCACTAACACAGCCTCACCCTG
Organism: Ondatra zibethicus; assembly: GCA_004026605.1. Taxonomy (NCBI): domain Eukaryota; kingdom Metazoa; phylum Chordata; class Mammalia; order Rodentia; family Cricetidae; genus Ondatra; species Ondatra zibethicus. The sequence goes on from PVIU01024980.1 coordinate 24,198, forward strand.
CTGATGACAAAAAGTGCTCTCATCCATTTAGAGCCCCCCATGCCTGATACCAACTCTTGTGAATATGACACATTTTTCAGGTTGTCCCATCCCCCTCTAGTAGCAAAATAATGGGTGAAGATGTTTTAAAATATTAAAAGGCTCCTAAAAGTCACAATTGCTATGATGAAATTCAAGAATAAGAGACATCTTTCTCTCTGGGTAAATTATCATTAACCAAAGCAATGTGTTCCATGAGACTTGGGTAGTGGAAGAACTCAAACTCAGGATTCAGCACACTTAGGTTAGTATCTCAGCTCTGCCACTTGCTATTTAAATACTGTTTTCAATTAACTTAATCAGGTGACATCTCTTTAGATTACCAATGAGTCTTCAGGATGTTGCAGTGGGTGCTTAGCAAAA
>PVIU01024981.1:0-24535 GCA_004026605.1 Ondatra zibethicus
TGGTCCTCAAATCCAAACAATTGGTCACCCCTATCATATAGCCATACCACTATGGCACTATTGTGCCACATTCTTATTTGTAGGTTGTCACTGTTGTGCACGGCGTTCACAGATGGGAAAAACTGTTGACTTTTCTCCCACAGCAACCTGTAACTATAGACACTGACCTAAGAACCAGAGTCGCCTATAACCCACGTCCTTCCTCTCTTCGAGAAGCATACAGTTCAAAGCAGGAGGCAGGCATGCATTCACCCAGAAGTGCAGTGACTGGGTCAGTTAGCTTTTTGTTGTTGTCTATAAATACCTGGGACAGACTCCTTGTTAAGATTCACTTAGCGTCCCAAAAGTCGAATTGTTAAAAAAAAAATTCACTTAGCGACTCACTGTGGCTGCTCCTCCCCTGCGCCCACCCCCACAGTGTCTGATCTGGGTAAGACCTGGTTTCTGTGAGGATGAGAACCAGAAACTCTGGATGGTTGTAAACCTGGGAAGCCTAGGATTTAGTCCCAGCCATCCAACTCAAAGCAGGTTTGGAAACTCTATGGCCATCATCTTGTGGCAGGTAGGAGGATTCTCCCAGGAGCCCCCGTACCCCTTCTCCTTGAGTTTGACCTGTCTTTCCAGAATGTGGCAGAAATGTTCTGTGATGTTATAGTGGGGGACAGACTCCACATTCTGGAAATTAGTGAACCATTTCCGGATAGACTCCATAGAGCAACTGGTCCTAAGGCTGGACGAATATGTCGGTCTCCAGTTAGTTTAATAGTCCCTCTGCTCAGACCTGAACTTCAATCTGCTCCTGCAAGCCCAGCCTGCCAGGTCCTGAGCCTTCTCCCTTCTCCCTTTGTGCCTCTGATGCTGACTTCACAGATGGTCCTTCTGAAGACCCCTCCTCCTTTGAACCCCTCTCCTGGGCTCCCAGGGAAGCATGCCCCCCAGGTGGCTCTGATCTGAAGGTGCCTCTGGAACAGGTATGGATGGAGACTCCATGCCCTGCGGATCTCTGAGCTGCCATCACTGGCTAGGAGTTGACGTGGTGCTGGGCAGAGGACTCTGTGCTCAGCAGCTTGAAGGCACAGTGGGATATGTTCAGGGGGCATCTGCGGTACCTCTCCACCTGTTCAGTTCTTGGCTCCTAGGAGTGATGCTGACCCTAACCTCACCCCCAACTTGTTTTTAACTAATTAAACTTTACCGCTTTTGCTTTAAAAAAAAAAAAAAAGAATTTCACTTAGCTTAGCTTTGGAGGCTGGAAGTCCAAACAGCATGGCACAGATACTGGCAATGGGCCCTTTTGGCTTCATTCCCTCATGTCAGGTAGCATTGGGAACACAGAGGGAATGAAGAAGTTACCTGCAAGACTGGAAGCTAAAAGATGTGAGCTTCACATCCCTTCCTAGAGCATTCATTCCCCTAACTGACCTCACCAGCTCCCACTAGACCCCACCTCTATTTTTTTTTTTTTGGTTTTTTTTTTGGTTTTTTTTTTTTTTGGTTTTTCAAGACAGGATCTCTGTAGCTTTTGGAGCCTGTCCTGGAACTAGCTATTGTAGACTAGGCTGGCCTCGAACTCACAGAGATCCTCCTGCCTCTGCCTCCCAAGTGCTGGGATTAAAGGCGTGTGCCACCACCGCCTGGCAAGACCCCACCTCTTAAAGAGCCCCTTGCCTAGCATCGCCACTCTGAGGGTCAAGGTCCCAAGACATGCTTTGGGAAGAACAAAGCACAGGGAGACCCCAGCAATTATCAACTAGCAACAGGGTAGAAAGAAATAAGGGTTGGAAGGAGGAGAACTGGGCTGCCGAGGGGAGACTCCAGGACGGAGGTGTTACATAAATGATCACTGTAGCTATAACTGATCTTTTTCTAGAGTGCTACAGAACGCCCAGCTATCAGAAGGGGTTTGGAAGGCCCCAGGCTATGGCTGTAAGTGCAGCAGAGAATGTGAGGTGTTGGATGGTGGCAGGGTGGGTAGCAGGCCAGAGAAAACCCAGCCGGGCTCCCGGGGTGCTCAACAAGTTATTGAATCAGCACTGTGGTTAGCCCTACCAACATATGCCCACCCAAGAAGGGTTAGGGTGTTGGCTGTAAGCAAGTGTCCCCTGAGGGCTAGCCATGGGTCTGGGCAGCACCCTCTCCCTAGGGCTTTCTACCCCACTGCCCCACCCCCCCCAAACGTCAGAGGGCCACTTGAGGAGCCAACCAGGTCAGGAGTGAGTGTTGTGTAAGGAGACTACAGGATTATTAGCACCACCTCTTCACTCCTTCCTTTGGGAAAGAACGAGGCTTTGCATGGTCAGGGTCACTGTCAAACCTGATGCTAGCTGAGTGATCCCCATCAGCTGCGAGGCCAGTGCCCAGAAGAACGGGAAAAGTGACAAAGGATACTGTACTTCCCTGGTTTCTTATTTTCACAGTCATCTCCATGTTCCCCATAGCCAGCAGGAGGAATCAGCCCACTTCCAGCTCAGCCCTAAAAATGAAAGACAGACTCACAGAAATGAGTGTTGATGGCATTGCGCTAAGGGAAATAAGCCAGCCTGTGGTCAGAGCAGTCAGACCCATAGGGACAGAAGTGGGGGGAAGGGAGGTGTAGCCAGAGACTGGGTAAGGAAACAGGGGCTGCTGCCTAGTGGATGAAACAGTTCCACCTAGGACAATAAAGGATTTTGACAATGATGCATAATAAATGAGGCTGTACACCAAGGATGATTGGTGGGCTGGGTATGGCTTAGCGGCAGAGCACTTTTAATGTATTTTTTATTTTATACGTATGGGTGGTTTTCCTGCATGTATGTAAAAGCACTATACGTGTGCCTAGTGCTCACAGAGGCCAGAAGAGGTGACAGATCTTATAGCATCTGGAGGTACAGATGCTATAAGCTGTCATGCGGGTACTGAGAATCAAACTCAGGTCCTCTGGAAGAGCAACCAGTGTCCTTAACCAATGAGATGTCTCGAAAGCCCAACTAAAGATTGATTGTTTATTTACTTGTTTGTTTGTTTCTAAGACAGGGTTTCTCTGTGTAGTCCTGGCTGTCCTGGAACTCGCTCTATAGACCAGGCTGGCCTCAGACTCAGATCTGCCTGCCTCTGCCTAGTGTTGGAATTAAAGGCATGTGCCACCACCACCTGGCAAATTCTTTAAAATTACTTTTTAAGGGGCTGGAGAGATGGTTCAGTGGTTAAGAGCACTGATTGCTCTTCCAGATGGACCTGGGTTCAATTCCCAGCACCTACATGGCAGCTCACAACTGTCTATAAATCCAGTTCCAGATGTGTCAGCTTCACACCAATGCACATAAAATAAAGTTAAATAAATAACAAGAAATATTACTTTTTAAATGGAGTTTATGTTGTGCTTTTTGTAGTATTATTTGTTTTGTATTTTATACTTTATTGTATTGAGATGGAATTTATCTGAACCAAACTACAATGCTTTGTGTTTAGAGGTTCTGTTTTTTGTCTGTTTGTTTGTTTTGAGAAAGGGTCTCTCTGTGTAGTAGTTCAGAGTCTTGATTACTTCAAACTAAATAGATATTTCCATCACCCTAGAAAGTACCCTCTGTCCCCTCCCCCTCAGCTCCCAACCCAGGCGTCTGTCACTCCTCCAGGTGAGGTTACAGTGAAGCACACCTTGGTCCATGAGTCTGGGGATGGGCTGGAGAGATGGCTCAGTTGAGAGCACTGGTTGTTCTTCCGGAGGTCCTGAGTTCAATTCCCAGCAACCTCATGGTGGCTCACAGCCATCTGTAATGAGATCTGGTGCCCTCTTCTGGCCTGCAGGCACACATGCAGACAGAACACTATACATAACAAATAAATAAATCTTAAAAATATAAGTTTGGAGAACTGTCAATGTAGACTTCCATAATCCCGTCACATTCCAGGCTGTGCCAGAGACAGAAACTCCTTTCTCTCCTCAAAGGCCCTGCCTGTCCCAGCCCTGCAGCTCTCTATGCGTTTGTGGCTGGCTTTTGCTCTGCCAGCGTTTGAGACGCAGCCATGTTGTGGTGCCAATCAACTAGAACATCTTTATTGCACAGTCTAATGTGTAAACTCCTCAGCCTTAGCTTAAGTCATCAGTGCTTGCCAACCGTTCTGCTGATGGACATTAGGGCTATTGTATCTTCTCACTTTTATGAGCAAGCATACTGTGAACATGGCTTTTGTGAACACGTGCTGCCTTCTCTGGGATAAATACCTGTGAGTGTTGGAGTTCCTGGGTAGTTGGATAGCTGTGCATTTAATTCTATTGGTTTTAAACTGCCAAGAGGTTTCCTAAGTGGTTATACCATTTTTGTACTAAGATCTTTCCAAAACAGAAACTATTGCTGGGGCCTGCTAGATGGCTCAGAGGTTAAAGGCGCTTGCCTCACAAGCCTAATGACCTGAACTGAATCCCCAGAACCCATGTAGAATAGAAGGACAGAGCCAGGTGGTAGCGATGTGTGCCTTTAATCCCAGCACTAGGAAGGTAGAGGCAGGCGTATCTCTGAGTTTGGGGCTAGCCTGCTCTCAGCACAGAATTGGAGACATCTCTCCACACGATGCGCAGAAGTCTGAACAGCGGGTCTGGTTCACGCGTTTGCTGCAGGTCTGTGACCTGTCTTTTCATTTTCCTCTTGGCACCCCCCACTCCACTTTCTTTTTCTTCTTTGCATTATGACTATACTTTTAGATATAGCTAAGAATCTCCTTCTAAACTGAGATTTGTCCTCAGGTTTCCTGTTTACTCTGGGCTGTAGTCTGGCACTTGGCTAGCGTGATGATTTGAATAGGAATGGCTCCATAGACTCAAGTGCTTAAAGGCTTGACCCACAGGGAGTGGCACTGTTAGAAGGGGTGGCCTTGTTGGAGGAAGTGTGTCACTGTGGGGACGGGCCTTGAGGTCTCATATATGTTCAAGCTAAGCCCAACACAGTTTTTCCTTCTGCTGCCTGTGGATCAAGATGTAGAATTCTCTGGTCCTTCTCTGGCACCATCATGTCCCCTCGTGAAAATCACGGACTAAACCTCTGAAACTGTAAGCCACCACCTCAATTAAATGTTTTCCTTTATAAGAGTTGCCATGGGCCGGGCGGTGGTAGCGCACGCCTTTAATCCCAGCACTCGGGAGGCAGAGGCAGGCGGATCTCTGTGAGTTTGAGGCCAGCCTGGTCTACAAGAACTAGTTCCGGGGCAGACTCCAAAGCTACAGAGAAACCCTGTCTCGAAAAAACAAAAAGAAAAAGTTGCCACTGTCATGGTGTCTCTTCTTCACAGCAATAAAACCCTAACTAGGACAGCTCACACTTGTAAGGCCTGGCTTCCATTGCTGCCACTAAAAGCAATAGCTGAAACAGCAGCTAGCTATGCAGGTGCAGCCCTGAAAGCCCTCTGCCCTTCAGGAGGCTGAGGACCGTGAGTGATGCCAGCCTGGCCACATAGCAGGAGTTTGTCAAGAACAAAACAAGACGACTCTTTGCTGTTTGTTCAAGGGTCAGGATCAAGTCTCAGGTCAGCCAGGGGCACATGGACTGAGTCTCAAATACAGACACAAAGGAAATCTCCCGCTTACCTTCTAAATCTTTCCTAGTGTCATAGTGTATGTTTAGACACTATTGGGAGTTGGTTTTGCATACGGTTGACAAACAAGATGGCTCAGCAGGTAAAGTCACTTGCCTCCAAGTCTGATGACTTGAATCCACCTCCAGGACGCATGTGGTGAAAGACGCAACACCCACACATTGCCGTCTGACCTCCACACATGTGCTCGTGGCACAGGCATAAGCCTCACCTCCAAGTTTCCCCCATAAAATAAAATTCAAACATAAAAAATGTAAAAACAAATTTTTAATTTATCTTTGGTTTTTCAAGACAGAGTTTCTCTGAGTTGGCTGTCCTGGAACTCACTCTGTAGATCAGGCTGACTTCGAACTCCCAGAGATCCCCCTGCCTCAACCTCCACCTCCCAAGTGCTGGGATTAAAGGCATGCACCACCACTGCCTGGCCAAAAATTGATTTTATAAAAGGTATGGGTCACAGTTCATTTTCAGACACAAGGCCTCGTTCCAGTGGCCTTGCTGCAAAGCCTGTTCCTCGCACGGCCCTGTCCATACTCTGTTGAAGGTCAGTGCACAAACTGTGTCTGAACCCGCAGCTTCCTTTCGAGCCATAACTATTTCTTTCACCACCACCACACAGACCCTAGCACTATACTTCACAGGAAGTCTAGAAACTAGGTGGAGTGAGCCCTTCCCCTCTGCTCTTTTTCAAAATTGCTTGGCTCCTTTCTTTTCCATAGGAAGTTTAGTATCAGTTTGTTGGTTTGTCTCTTTAAAATTATGTGTGCGGGGGGCTGCCTGCTCTTCCAAAGGTCCTGAGTTCAGTTCCCAGCAACCACATGATGGCTCACAACCATCTGTAATGAGGTCTGGTGCCCTCTTCTGGCCTGTAGGCATACACGCAGAGAGAATATTGTATACATAATAAATAAATAAATATTTTTAAAAAAATTATGTGTGCGTGCACACACACAGACACACAAAGTGTGGGTGCCATCAGAGCCCAGAGGGCATCAGATCCCCTGGAATTGGAGTTACAGGTGGTTGTAGTCACCCAGGGTGGGGTCTGGAACCTGAACCCAGATCCTCTACAAGAGCAACAAATCCTCTTAACCACTAAGCCATCTTTCCAGTCTCTGCTGCCACCTTTTAAAGGTTAACTATCGTAGGAAGACACCACACTTTGCTCATGTATGTGTTGGTGGACACGTGAGCTGCTCCTGCCTCTTGGCCTTTGTGGATACTATGAACATTAAACTATGAGCATGTGCACACAAGTGTTTGTCTGAGCGTCTATTGTGATTTTTTGAGGAGAGTCCTAAAAACAGAAATTGCTAGTGATGTAAGAATTTTTTGGCTTTGTTTCTCATCGTGTTGAGGATTGAACCCAGAGATCCACACATACAGGTTAGTGCTTTGCCATTGAGCTCTACCTAGTCCAGCCGAACATATTCCGAAGAACAGCCACACCTTCCCCGCGGCAGCTGCATCACGTTCATTCCCGTCAGCTGTGTGGTGTGCGCTCCGATTTCTTCACAGATTTCACCAACACTTGTTATTTTCCTGACTTTAAAAAGTGCAGTCCAGGGAGTGAAAAGGGTACCTCGCTGTGGTTTCAATTTTCATTTCTCTAAAGGCTTGTGTTGTAGCTGAACATTGTAGTTACTGCTTTGCTCTCCGCTGTGACCAAATGTCTGACGAGATGCAGTGTAAGGGAGTGTTGACTTTGGTTCACAGTCTAGGGCATCACAGTGTGTTGTGGTAGGAAGACATCACCGTGACAGAAGCAGGGGGTGGCTGGTCACACCGTCTCCACAGTCAGCAGAGAGCAGAAAGGAAGCCGGACGAGACTACCAAACCACAAGGTCTGACTCCAGTGACCCACTTCCTGCACGGAGGCTCTACCTCGTGAAGATTCCATGACCTTCCAAACCAACTTCACATTCAAACCATTTCTGGGTGTGACACCCCAGTGAAATACTATGTAGACCGGATTTGTTTACAGGTGCAAACAGCACTGCTTACACTATGGACCAATGGAAACACTTCCAAGGTTCAACAAAAGGAGATATTGAATAGGCTGTGTTATACATAGGCGATGAAATAGTTTAAAGGAAGGAGTAAGTTCCTGCATCCTCAGAGGAAGAGCTACATACTGCTGTTATGTAAAGTACATTGCAGAATATGATATGCAATGCCATTTATAGAAACAAAAGGAATAACACCACGCACAGTGCGTGTCTGTATCATCTAATGGGAAGGAAAACAGCAGGATTTTAACTGAACTGAGAGAGTGAGTAAATAGGGGCCCAGAGCCGCTGTTGGACGTGGTCCAAGAAGATGCTTGCTCTATCCATAATGTCTTCATGAAGGTGGTGAGTGACAGAGCAGCCACACAGACAGATAGAAAGCTCTTCCAGGCATGGCTGTTCATGCTTGGGAGGTGGAGGTGGGAGTCCAGGGCAGCCTGGGCCGTAATAGATCCTGTCTCCAAAAAGAAATCTCTTGGAGCCATAGAGATGGCTCAGTGGTTAAGAACACTAGCTGTTCTCCCATAGGTCCTGAGTTCAATTCCCAGCAACAACATGGTGGATTACAGCCATCTATAATGAGATCTGATGCCCCCTTTTGGCATGCAGGTGTACATGCAGATAGAGCACTCATATACACAATAAATAAATCTTTAAGAAAAAAAAGAAGGAAAGGAAGAAAGGAGAGAGAGACAAAAAAAGGTCAGAGAGACAGGCAGAGAGGACATTTAAAAGACTAGGACATTCGTATGAGGAAAGCAGAGCTGTGTGCTGGGACAGCCTGTTCCTTTGCCCTTCTGCTCAATTGAGGAAGATGGGGTGTCCTCCACAGAGGCTTCTCTGGACACGTCAAAAACAAAAAAAATAGATAAATAACACCTCACACTGAAGTCAGCAGCAAAGAACACCACCGTTGTTCCTACACTTGGAAGGAAAACAAAAATCCAAGCCAGCAACAGCAACAACCCGAAAGGCGCCAAGCAATGCAAGGCCAGAACGCAGGGTATTAATAGCACCCACTGAGGGTCTGCCAGCTGCCTGGATAACCTTTCCTCCAGCAGAGTAGGCTTCCAACTGGAGCTCCAGGGACTTGCGGGAGCTGGCACACTGCTGGTGGGTGGGTCATGTGAGCACTTTAGGCCAGAGAGGCCATGAACTCCATTAGATGTATGTGACCTTGAACCCAAAAGGTTGCAGGCCACTGCACAGGGGCTATGGAAAATATCCACTGCCTGTAGTGGTTTGTGGTTTTGGATTGGTTCCTATGTCTACGTTACTGGACTTAGAACCCAGCACCTCAAGCGCAGTAGGCAAGTGCTCTACCACTGAGCTGTATTCCCAGCCCCAGTAGTAGAAATTTGTTTGCACAGGATCTCACTATGTAGCCCTGGCTGTTCTGGAACTCACTCTGTAGATCAGGCTGGCCTCAAACTCACAGAGATCTGCCTGTCACTGCCTCCCAAATTCTGGGATTAGAGGCGAGCACCACCATACCTGGCTCCCCATATTAAGTTTTAAAGCAGGATATGCACAAATTTGTGAAGATACTAATTCCTATCTTAGAATCCTTGGCATATTTGCTTTTAATCTAGTGGAAGAAATAACTGTATAGAAGGGATCTTTGCACAAGTGTCCTGACCACGCCCACCTCTGCACCCTGCCTTTCCCAGCCTTACCCACATTTACCCCCACGCTCACACTCAAGTAAAACAGTGGAGGTGACTATCTTTTACATTGTTCAGAATGTAACTGGCCTCAGGCCATGTATAGGGCTTGAACCTAAGCTAGTAGTAAGAGAAGTCAGGTACAGTGAGCCAGGATGGTTACTTTGTCCTAGGCCCTAATATGCCTTTCTTCCCGTGATAGCTGGTTTAGTATGTCAACTTGACACAAGCTAGAGTCATCAGAGAGGAAGGAGCTTCAGCTGAGGAAATGCCTCCCTGAGGTCCAGCTGTAAGGCATTTTCTCAATTAGTGATCCATGGGGGAGGGCCCAGCCCATGGTGGGTGGTGCCATCCCTGAGCTTAGTTTGCCTTCAATTGCTGTGAGAGATATCATGACCAAAAGCAACTTGGGGAAGAAGGGTGTTTATTTCTGTTTACTGTACAGCATGAAGGGAAGTCAGGGCAGGAGCTGAAGCAGAGGCCATGGAGGACTTGCTGCTTACCGACATGCTTTCTTTTATTTGATTAACTAATTTGTGGGTTTGCTTTCTTAAGCAACCTAGGACCACCTGCCCAGTGGAGGTGATGCCCACAGTGGGCTGGGCCTGCTCACACAGATCATTAATCAAGAAAATGCCCCCGCCTAAGCCAGGCGGTGGTGGCACACGCCTTTAATCCCATCACTGGGGACAGAGGCAGGCAGATCTCTGTGAGTTTGAGGCCAGCCTGGTCTATAAGAGCTAGTTCCAGGACAGGCTCCAAATCTACAGAGAAACCCTGTCTTGAAAAACCAAAAAGAAACAAAGAAAGAAAAAGAAAGCAAATGCCCTCACAGATATGCCCACAGACCAGTCTAATGGAGGCACTTCTCAGTCTAGGTTCTCTAGTTTCTCTTTCCAAATGACCCTGGGGTCAAACTGACCCTGAAATAAAATAAACAACCCGTAATCAATCCACTTAGCCGTAGGACTTCAGGTAGCAAGGCAGGAGTCAGACCCAGAATTCATTGTTAATGTGTTACTAAAAGGAGCGAAAATCTGAATAAACAGTTCCTAAACTACTAAACTTTCCCTGAGCAGCAAGCACCTATCTTCTCCACAGCGAGCCCCATACTGAGAAGGTGTCTGTTCTCTGCTTCCAGCAGGGGCCTCCCCTGAGCAACAGCTCACATGGGGGGGGCCGCTCCTGCCAGAGTAGACTCAGCTTAAGCTCTACTCCAACCCTGAGCTGACCCTCCTACTGTTCCTCATCTGTCAGGTGTTGTGCTGTCTCTCCAGCCACCCAACTAAAAATACCAGGGGCCTCTCCAGCTTGTCCTCTTTGTTATCACCATGTCCTTCAAATGCCCCAGCCTACCCTCATGTCCATGCCCACTGTTGGCACCCACGATGACACTTGGGGAGGGGTGGGGGTTGGGGGAGCGTTCGAGACAGGATTTCTCTCTGTGTAGCCCTGGCTGTCTGGCCTGAAACTGGAACTCGCTCTGTAGACCTGGCAGACCTCCAACTCACAGAGATCCACCTGCCTCTGCCTCCTGAGTGCTGGGATTAAAGGCGTGCACCTCCATTGCCTGGATGCATTAGCTTTCTTAAACCAAGGTCTGAGCAGGCCATGCCCCCCGTCTGCAGGCACCATTCCCCCGGACCCACACCTATCAGCCCTGGGCAGCTTTCCAGGTCACTCATGTTCCATGGGGCTTCTACTCTCCCTGAAAGTAACGCAGGACAGTCTTGCTGCCTCCCCACCCTCAGCTCCTCCTCCCTCCATTTCCAACTCCTTCAGCGTCAGTACCAAGACATTGTGTCTATGCTATTCCTGCCCCAGCAGCCAAGGCAGTCACGTCATCACCTGTCACCAGGTGCCTTTCCACCATCCGCTATGCGACATGTGCACCCCTTAAGTCTCCAGACGCAATTCTCTCTCTTGCCTTTCTTGTCTCTTACTCCTCTTGCTTTCCTGTCTGTCTGTCTGCCTGCCTGCCTCTCTCATGTCCCCACTCCTAGAGGACCTTTCTTAAGCTCTTTCACTCTCCCCCTCCCCCGATAAACTTCTTGCACTAACTCTATGATGAATGGTGTGTTTGCTTAATGGCATACCTTGGCAGGGCCTGCCCAAAATGTGCCTACTTCACCTTTTTTTTTAAATCATCACATATGCCCTTGAAACTGAACTCCTCTTTGTTCTTTTTGCTGTTTGCATTCAGATATTACATGGCAGCTCATTTGTTTTTTTTTTGTGTTCAAGTCTAGACGACTTCTGAGCCAAGCAGATCGCTAGACTCCATGACCTTGACCACTGCAGACTCTCACTCCCTGTACGCGGTTAGTGCCTTATGTATTTATATCAACTAGCCTGAATGGTTAGGGCATAGACTACAGTCTATCATTTTTGTTAGGAATGATCCCATTGATCTTTGGGGAAGTTTTCTCGTATTTTTATTAGTTTCCTTATTTGAGAATTCCAAGCATTGTATAATACATTCTGGCTACTCTCTATTCCCTACCCTCTCCTGTCTCCCTCCCACTTACCCTGTCAATCACAACCCCCTCCCCCCACATCAGTTCCTTCCCCAGATTCATATCTTGGTTTTGTTCTATGGCCCACTAAGTTAAACCAGGACCATCTGCGTGACAGTCAGGTTGAAACTGTCCGTTGGTGCCTAGTGGGGCCGTCAGCGGGCACACAGCTGAAGGCCATGTGATCAGTAGCAAATTGTTTAGCAGTGAAGACAGGGCCCACTGAAGCCCTCCTCCGACCATGCCATCCATGCCAGATATGAAAATATTGTGCTGTGGATATAGAGTGTGTGTGTGTGTGCACGTGTGCGCGCGTGTGTGCTACAGGGGTAGAGTGGGCTGGGGGACCTGATACACACGAACAGACTGACAGATGTAGGGGAAAGGGGGACCCGGAAGGGGAGTGTCCTGCTCTATCAAGTTCCACCTTATTTACTAGAGCAAGTTTGGTGGCCAGCATATCACTCAAGCCTCTTAGCAAGGTACAGGCTCCCAGGCTACCCCCAGCTTTTGTTTTCTTTTGCTTGTGTTTTTGTTTGGTTGGTTTGGTTCTTTTGAGACAGGGTCTCTACATAGCCTTGGCTGTCCTGGAACTCACTATGTAGATCAGGTTAGCCTCGAATTCACAGAGATCCTCCTGCCTCTGTCTTCCAAGTGCTGGGATTAAAGGTGTGCGCCACTGTGCCTGGACCTTCCGCTTGGATTTTATGTGAGTGCTGGGATCCAAATTTCCATCTCTCCAGCCTTGTGAGAATTTTTTTCTTAAGGAAATACAGATTTGCTGAGAATAGTGACACAAACCTTTAAACTCACGAGGTAGAGGCCAGACAATCTCTGTGAGCTAGAGCCCACCCTAAACAAGCAAAGACTTCAGAGGGCTGAGGGGCTCTGAGCCTGACTGACCAGATACCCTGTGCGTCTGGACATTAGAATTTCTCTACAGTAAGGCATTTTCCTAAAGGTGATTTGAAGTGAATGGTCCTATGTTCTCACCTCCTGGGAGAGGTATCAGTAGGAAGATGAGCTAATGACCTCGGGTGGCTTTGTCCAGCCCCATAGTCCTGAGCTGGACAGGCCGCTCCAGAGCCTCTTGCAGGGCGTTCACCGGAAATAGCTTTTGGCTTCTATTTTCCTGCAGGTCAGGTGAGGTTTGTTGACACCAGTGACCCCCCCCCAAAAAAAGGAGGAGCAGCCTTTGCTCCGTTAAGAAGAGGACTTGTGGTCATGCCTGGAACACAAGCTCCTGGTCAGCGCCAGTGAACAGAAAAGAGCTTCCAGCAACTCCCTGTTCCAGAGTTTACAGCTTGGGAAGAAAGTCGACATTGTAGCGGATCTCTGGTGCATGCCCATTCCCTGGAAGCGGTGGGGAAGCCTGTGCTCGCTGCGAGCAGAAACCCCTCCTGGCCCCATCAATTTTCTCAGCTTTCCTTCCGTCTCTCTGAAGCTAACCTAGGACTCTAGTAATGAATGGTGGCAGCCGGACGCTTCCTCCACTCCCTTTCCTTACCCACAGGGAAGCCCTGACACCTCCGAGAACCCGAAGTGCTGCGCTTCCGCGTATCCCGGCAACTTCCCTGTCCCCCAGTGAAGTCGCTGGCCACCCGCCCAGCCCCGAGTCGGCCGCTGGAGACTCCAGCCTGAAGACAGCGGGTTGGGGCTCTCCGCTCGCCCCACGCACAACTGCTTTTCCACTGTCAAGCGATGCCGCTGGCGTTGGTAATGTCACCAGTTACCCCTGCCTCCAGAAGAGAAAGACAAACAAACTGACAATAGCCACCAACACCACCAAATCTGGGGTTCAGAGCCCTCGGTACCGTTTGCCCACGAAGGGGCGTGGCCCCGGGACCCAGGCGTGGGAGCCAGAACTGTTTGCTGCTCACAGAAGCGCAGCTTATCGCCAAGGTCCGGGCCGGGTCGGGTCAAGTCGGCGCGGGGCGGGGCAGACAGGGCAGTGCTTTTAAGAGGCCAGGCCTGGGGACGACTGAACGACCGGCTCCAATGGAGACCGCCATGGACTACGCGGGAGCCCTCATCAGGCGAGTGCAGCCCGCGCCCCCTTGCACCCGGGGTACTCCGTTTGTCTCCATTTCCTCTGCTCCCCGGGTCTTCCTGCGTCCCGAGTCATTCTCTCCCCGTGATTCTCTTGAACCCCGAGCTCCTTCTCTCTTGCACACCCCATCGGTCCCCTGCCTTCGCTCCATCGGCTGTGGTCCCCCTACAAGTACGGGACTGTTCCCACCCTCACCAGCCAGTGCCCACCGGCTCAGCAGCCCCGAGGTCCCTCCCACAGAGGTCCCTCCCACAGAGGGCCGTAGGTGCCCGGTGGGTCACTCCCGAGGTGGAAGTCCTCGAAATGTGATAGTGGTGAACGTGCGCGGTGGGGGAGGCTGCGCATCTCTTGCAATTCCTAAGGACTATGGCCACAAGCCTTAGCGATGTGTCCATGCTGAGGGGACAGGGCTTCTCCGGCTCCTGGGATTGAGAACAAAGTAGGGGTTCAAGGGGAGAGTCCCAGCTTAGGTTCTTGGGGTGAATGTGGACTCTGCCTACCTAGGGGAGGCTGGGCTCACCAAGTTTGCTAGGGCAGTTTTGGCTCCCAGCCAACCCCACATCTAGGCCTTGCCCAAGCCACTGGCATCACTCCCCTTGGGTTTATCTCCATATGCTGATAGAACATTCTAGTTCTTGATAATATCCAGACGTTATGTATCTATGTAAGAGACAGAGATCCAGAGAAACACTGAGACAGAGATGTGGCGACAGAGACAGGGAATGAGAGACAGTGAGGATGAGAGACATAGAGATAGAGAATAACACAGAAAGAATTAGAAACATATAGACAAGGAAAGAAAAACTGATAGACATACAGAGTCTCCCTTCAAGGCCCAGCCTAGATTAGAACTAGCTATATAGTCCAGGCTGGTCTTGAACTCATATCCTCCTGCCTCTGGTTCTCTAGTTCGGATGACTGGCTGATTCTATAGAGTCCACCGCAGCGACTCTATAGAATAGTGAGGTCTTGACTTTTTTTTTTCTTTTCTTTCTTTCTTTTTTTTTTCGAGACAGGGTTTCTCTGTAGCTTTTGGGCCTGTCCTGAAACTAGCTCTTGTAGACCAGGCTGGCCTCAAACTCAGAGATCCATCCGCCTCTGCCTCCCAAGTGCTGGGATTAAAGGCGTGCGCTACCACCGCCCGGGAGATCTTGATTCTCTAAAGATGGTAAAAGTGCTGTCAAAGGATGAAGAAGCCCAAGTGCCTAAAATTAGGAGCACCACAGTGACGGACCTCACTGTGGAGAGAAATATGGATGAGGAAGAATAGGGTCACCAAACGTGGGTGCTCCAGCAGCTTGTGAGACAGGGTCATAGGGGAAACTGTGGGTCATTTCATGATATTAGAAAAGTGGCTACCAAAATGAAAAAGCTGATCATCTGGGATAGTACCTGCTTCCTCATTAAACAAATTAAAGCCTTAACTTTAGGGCTTGGGGGATTTGTCCAGGCTCCCAAATAACACTGCATTCCAGCTATCAGTGGCAGAAGATGTGTGGGAGGAACATCGATGTTTAAATGTCATGAGACAGCTTCACAGCCTGAGAGCAGCCCTTTGCCAGATTTCTCAATTCCACCTGCAGCCCCACCTCCCTCACCCCAACCTTCCCCTGAGCCCCCCCAGTTTCCTCCACTCCCGTCTGTGTTTGTTCTGGGAAGCCTTGTTTTTCCCCACCCACTTTGTCCTGCCTCTCACACTGGTCCAGGGGCTTCTCTTTGCTGCCTTCACCACTAGACATTGCCATCTGCCCTCACCAGCACTTTTAAACTCCAGGACAAGGGCAGTGGCCCTGTGGTTTTCTTCAAAGGCTGAGGTTTAGGGATGTTGGTATTAACTAAGCAGTTGCCAGTTGGCCTCAGAGTGGGAGGCATGAAGGCTGAGCTTACCTTGGGTCTAACCATGCAACAGTTCATTGAAGTCCAAAATATTTCTGGATGACGCCTCCATGGTGTCATGTGTGAGGCGGAAGCGGCTCCGAAAATCAAAACACCGTAGAATATATGACCTATGGCACCCTCCATTCCAACCTGGCGGGTCCCTGAAGCTCACGCCTTTTTGTTAGTGACAAGCTTGCTTCAGTTCTCAAAATAATCTACCTGCTTCCCGACCAGCCTGCTCTGATCTTTGGCATCACTCGATTCCAGCCCAAACTGGAAGAAAACAACTTATAATACTTACTTTTTTCCCCTTTCCTCACCCTTCCTTGAAATCCCACCCAGGCTAAAGAGTCACGGGCAAAGTCCACTGCTTGTTCTTTGTGATCTTGCTGTATTTCTGCTTCCTTTCAGTGAGTTTAAGCAGCCCAGTCCAGTACACCGTAGCTGTCATTCATTAGTTAATAACTGGATTCTCCCAGGGAGGTAACTTTATCAATAGACACTTTATGAAGAAGATAGATACTAGTTGTGAGGGTGTGGCTCAGGAGTAGTATGCTCGACTGGCTTGGAGGAAGCCCTGAGCAGAGATGGGAGAGAGGGGATCTTTGGAAACAATTACGAAGCAGGAGAAATAGCTTGGGGGGTGGGGGCCAGTGTTTGCCCGAAGATCTGGATTCAGATCCCAGTACCCTGATGTAAAGTCGGGCATGATCACAGGCATTGGGACCCCAGCCCTGTAGGAAACAGAGACAGGAGGATGGCTTGGGCTCACTGGTCACCAGCCTAGCTCCAGCCTCACCAAAGGAATCAAGGAATCAAAGAAGACTGATAAAGTAAGACAGCCAGTGTCTCCTTCAGGCTCTGAGTATGCTTGCAGGCATGTGTACACAGACCATGTTCACACAAAGTACAAATTCTTCTCTATCAAATTTTAAATTTTATTTCTGTGTATCTATGTGCACTTTAAGTATGTGGAATGCCTGAAGGGGACAAGAGATGTTTGGGGTCCCCTGGAGCTGGAGTGGCAAGTAGTTGTGAGTCACCTGATTTGGGTGCTGGAACTCAAACTCCAGGTCCTTCTCAAGAGCAGTAATGTACTCTTAACTGTCATCTCTCCGGCCCCTAACGGCACATTCGTAAACAGTTTGTGGACAGCTTGTAAACACTGGTAAGAAGGAAAGAGCCTGGAGTACTCTGGATATTTGTAGGTTTTTATTATCACAGACAATCTGCTTTGGCCAAACTCTGAAGCTGATATTTACCCTAAAGGGCAACATGAGCATTTGTAATTATTTAGATCTTCTGTGTCTGGATGCTACTCAGTGGTGCCGCGAGTGCCTAGCAAGTCCGAGAGAATTAGGATACTTCCCCCCCTTTTTTGCTTTTAGCATTTTTTATTGATATTTATTGAGCTCCACATTTTTCTCTGCTCCCCTCCCTGCCTCTCCCCTCCAATCCTCCCCCAAGGTCCCCATGCTCCCAATTTACTCAGGAGATCTTGTCTTTTTCTACTTTCTACTTCCCATGTAGATTATATCTATGTGAGTCTCTCTTAGTGTCCTCATTGTTGTCTAAGTTCTCTGGGATTGTGGTTTGTAGGCTGGTTTTCTTTGCTTTATGTTTAAAAACCACCTATGAGTGAGTACATGTGATAATTGTCTTTCTGTGTCTGGGTTACCTCACTCAAAATAATGTTTTCTAGCTCCATCCATTTTCCTTCAAAATTCAAGCTGTCGTTATTTTTTTCTGCTGTGTAGTACTCCATTGTGTAAACGTACTGCATTTTCCTTATCCATTCTTCAATCGAGGGGCATTTAGGTTGTTTCCAGGTTCTGGCTATGACAAACAAAGCTGCTATGAACATAGTTGAGCACATGTCCTTGTGGCACGATTGAGCATCCTTTGGATATATACCCAAAAGTGGTATTACTGGGTCTTGAGGAAGGTTGTTTCCTAATTTTCTGAGAAATCGCCACACTGACATCTAAAGGGGTTGTACCAGCTTGCATTCCCACCAGCAATGCAGAAGTGTTCCCTTTTCCCCACAACCTCTCCAGCATAAATTGTCATCAGTGTTTTTGATCTTGGTCATTCTTACAGGTGTAAGATGGAATCTCAGAGTTGTTTTGATTTGCATTTCTCTTATGACTAAAGATGTTGAACATTTCCTTAAGTGTCTTTCAGCCATTTTAGATTCCTCTGTGGAGAGTTGTCTGTTTAGGTCTGTACTCCATTTTTATTATTGGATTATGTGTTCTTTTGGTGTCCAATTTCTTGAGTTCTTTGTATATTTTGAAGATCAGACCTCTGTCTGCTGTGGGGTTAGTGAAGATCTTTTCCCATTCTGTAGGCTGTTGTTTTGTCTTGTTGACCATGTCCTTTGCTTTACAGAAGCTTTTCAGTTTCAGCGGGTCCCATTTATTAGTTGTTTCAGTGTCTGTGCTGCTGGGGTTCTATTTAGGAAGTGGTTCCCTGTGCTAATGTGTTCAAGTGCACTTCCCACTTTCTATTCTATAAGGTTCAGTGTGGCTGGCTTTATGTTGAGGTCTTTGATCCATTTGGACTTGAGTTTTGTGCCTGGTGATAGATATGGGTCTATTTTCATTCTTCTACATGTTGATATCCAGTTATGACAGCACCACTTGTTAAATATGCTTTCTTTTTTCCATTTGATATTTTTTGCTTCCTTGTCAAAGATCAGGTGTTCGTAGATGAGTGGATTGATATCCAGGTCTTCTATTCAGTTCCGTTGGTCCTCCTGTCTGTTCTTATGCCAGTACCAGGCTGTTTTCAGTACTGTAGCTCTGTAGTAGAGTTTGAAATCAGGGATTGTCATGCCTCCAGAAGTTCTTTTATTGTTCAGGATTGTCTTGGCTATCCTGTTTTTTTTTTTTTTGCTTTTCCATATGAAATTAAGTACCGTTCTTTTGAGGTCTTTGAAGAATTTTGCTGGGATTTTGGTGGGCATTGCATTGAATCTGTGATACTTTCCCTTTTATAAGGAACTTGATTTGTACAGCGGCTCTTACAGTTCAGAATCTAGACTAGCGTCTGCTGCAAGCAAACCTCCCAGGTTTGTTTCTGGAACCAAACCTCCTTTTAGAATAATGTTGCAAAGTGTTCAAGGGCCCTTTATACCAAGCATTCTGCTAGGTCACTAAGAATAGACACGGGTCAGGCAGCCTGTGTTCAGACTTGTTGGGCTCAGGCATGTTCCAACTGTGTATGCTGCGTGGAGCCTCATGGGGAGCTTGGCGATGGGAGCCTGCTTTGCTGGCACTTGCCATTGGGCCCTGCTACCTTTGGATGCTGCCCCACAGGGCATAGACACCTTATTAAGTCTGATGAGCACTTCCTAATCATCACCTCCTCTCTCTCCTTGCCAGTATTTGATCTCACCATTACCTACTTTAATGTCCTCACATATTCTTGCCCCTGAGGTGTTTGTCTGAGTAAGTTCCACTCTTTACCACCCTCATATGCATTCCTCATTTTCTGAATAACTGAAACACACAGCAGCTATGGCTGATCCCTGGGTAGCTTCTATCACTGATAACACCACAGTACAGCTGGCCTCCACTCCAAGGATTCAACCAACTGCAGGGGATAAATTAGGTGATTGATTGATTTTGTTTGGAGAGGGGGTTGGTTGGTTGCTTTTCTTGATACGAAGTCTAGATTTCCCTATGTAGCCCAGGCTGGCCTCTAACTTGTGATCGGCCTGCTTCTGCCTCTTCAGATACTGAGAATGCAGTCATTTTTGACCACCCGCAGATGTGTGCCACCTGAAGGTGCAGGTGTGCCCCACCCGAGGGTGCAGGTGTGCACCACTATCTCTGGCTTGTGAAAATAGCTGTATTTTTCAGTTGCACCTGTGCAGACTCAGCGTTTTTCTTCCCCGCTCTGTTATAGAGTAAAGCCGCTCTTTACATTGTGTTTGGTATATGTGTACGTTCTACAGAGGCTATATCTTATACAAGGGGCTTGGGCATCTGTGGATTTGGGGATACTGGGGCTCCTGGAACCCATCCCCTGAGGATACAGAGAGAGAGCTGTATTTCTCTCTAAGACCTAGTTCTGGGGCCTTTCCTCCAGCACTTTCAGGATGAACATCAGCCCGTGGGAGGCATACAAAGAAAATGTTTTATAGGCTTTGAGGGGTTCCATGTGGTTAGGTAGGCAAGACCCATGGGGCAGGTGGTAAAGAACTTACCAAAGGTATAAAGGACAGAGGAAACTGAAATATACCACAAAGAAGCAGTAGAAAATCTCCCAGGTGCCTGAGAGGGACTAGAAGTCTTTCATAGACATGGAGAAGTTACTTAGTCATCTTGTGGGTTCTTTATATGGGGTCCGAATCTGGTGGACATTTCATTATCTTGTAAAGCAATAAATCTTACAACATGCATTTTATATCCCCTTGTGACTGGCCTTATTCAGGTACATTGGATTATGGGAATCAGACTCCTCTGTAAAACATGTAGGTCACTAAGATGAGGTCCCAAGTAGTCGTGGTTTGATGTGAAACTATGAGGATTTTGATCTTGTTTTTGGTCTTTTTTTCTCTGGTGTGTAGATGTATGTATGTGGGGAGGGTTAGTCAATTGGAGAAAAGCCCACATGGCCTGGCTACATATGGCTTCTTGCTTTGTGTCACATATTTCTATAAGTTTCCTCAGGGAACAACGCAAAGCTCCCCTGTTACCTGCTCTTCTGGGAGAGCTGATGTTTGACAGTTTTCAAGAATATTCGATGAAGTCTGATTTCTACTGTTGTTTTGAGTTCCACTAAACAACCTACTTCCTTAAACGCCCTGTTTCCTTATTGTTTTTCCTTCAATGAGTTACTTCCTTTCCTATTTCATAGAATTGTCTGAACCCATTTTCCAAGGAATCAGGGAGCAGCTGTCTCCTCAGTTGACAAAATGAATAGCCGAATTCTGGGGTTTCTCGGTGGTCTTGCTGTTTTGCTTTTGGAGAGCCACCGAGGAAGGAGGACCAGGGCCTAATGCTCTGCTAACCAAGCCACACCCTAAACTCTTCAGCCAGCCTGCCTTAATTTTGACAAGTCAGAATATTGGCGGTGGGTGGAAAGAGAAATCCCACTTTCAGCAATGTGCCAGTGGCCAGATGTAAAGCGGTCTGTCTGTCCTATGGGACATAGCGAGAAGGAGTGACACCTTGCCCTGTTCAGTTAGCGGCTTGGACTAACTGATCATCTAGTTGGAGCAGTCAGTACTCATACTAAGTGGGTTTAGGGAGCATAAAAGTTTATTTAACCCTTTCATGTCTTACAGTCTTGATTTGAGAGAGAGAGAGAGACTTGGTTGAGACAGGGTCTCCCTTTGGGACCCAGGGCTCATAGTTTGGACTAGTCTAGACTAGGTCACAGTGAGCCCTAAGGATCTGCAAGGTTTTGTTTTTGCTGTGCCAAGTGAGCCTGTTATTTTACAATTCAAGACATTAAGGCACTGACACTTGACAAAAATGGTTTCCATGGTGTGTGTGTGTGTGCGCGCGCGTGTGTGCATGAGTCTTATCTCCAGCAATGAGCCAGTTCTTGGTTAGGAAATAGTAGGCTGAAAACAAAAGATCTACTGTCCTTTGGTAGCCAAGAAGGCTTCCTTGAGGGCGGGCAGAGGCTAGTGGTTGCCAGCCCTTATCTTGTCAGATGGAAAAGACAATGGGGACTTTTAAACTCTTCGCCAGGTCAGGTTACTAGGGTGTAGAGGGGTGCTTTGGGAGACGTGTGTCTTTTCCCGATGAGGAGACCTGGGGCCCAAGTAACTAGGTCAAAGATGCGTCTTTTGCTGTGAGTGGCTAAGCCAGGCTTTTGGAAACACAGCCCTCTTCTTTCGTGTCTCTAACTTCGGCCCTGTCATGCTTTGACTCAGCAAATAAATGGCATGCAGTGGTGGGAGGTGAACTCTCAGGCAGACCCTGGGCTCGGTGAGCAGCTTCCAGAGGCCTCATGGGTAATAATAATGGCCTCTTAGCCAGTAGTAGGAGATAGGCTCGCCTCCACAGGGAGGTTCAGAGTCTCCTCTGGGAGGGAGGGATAGAGTCTGGCAGGGCTGACTCCAAGGTCAGAAAGCTGTGGATAGAATGTCGGGTGTGATGGATCAGGAGTTCCTGGTCAGCCTGAAGTACACAGTGAGACCCTGTTCCAAAAGCCCTTTCCCCAAAAAATGTGTGTGTGTATTCAAAACTCCAACCTGGAACTGCTTAACGGCCTTCTCCACAGCTACTGTCCCTGAGTCACTGGCTGACTCATGACTGTGACTTACAGGTGTTGGCCTGAGGTAGAACTCTTCAGTCTGTCTTCCTCGCGAGAACTCGACCAGCTGGTGAAATTTTCACAGCACGCATAGGTTGAGAACAAAGCTAGGCCTCTGACTGGGAAGCATGGCTGTAGCTCGTCCCCAAGCCCTGCCTTCCAGATCACCAGGTATGACAGTGCTGCCTGAATTCTGCCCTAGTGTCAGCCATGTGTGGACACCTTGTTCTTTGGGTTGTGTAACAGAAACTTGGTGCAACTCCTCCAAATCGAGGCAGAAGTTCAGGAGCCATACACCAGGGCCACTGCTGTGCTGGGCCTAGCTAGGTCTCTGGTCAGGTTCCAAGGTCATTCCAAAGCAAGGCCCAGGTCAGGGACCCCTTGATCAGTCTCATTCTCCTCAGCGCAGCCCCTCTGGAAACAAATTGTTCAGCCGCTTTGTACCCCTGAAAGGGGAAGGATTTGGGCCTATGCATGCAAATCTCCTGAGCTTGGGGCTGGAGGGAGGGCTCCGGGGTCAAGAACACTTGCTGCTCCTACAAAAGACCTGAGTTTGGTTCTCAGCACCCACATCGGGAGGCTCACAACCATTTGTAAGTTCAGCTCCAGGGCATTTGAGCCTCGGGCCTCCATGGGCATCGACACGCACATACTCGTACCTACATGCCAACATACAGTCCTACACCTACAGTCACGGGAGGGGTTCCACTCGGGTCTGTCAAAAGAAGACTCAGAGACACTTTAAGAATGAATTTAGCCTTTTGCAGCTACAGAGGGACTCAGCCTTTAAGGACTGAAGCACTTTCCCTTCACCCAGGGCATTTTTATTTTTTTCCATATTTACACGTTAGCCAGTTGATTTCCATATGCACAAAACAACCCGAAGAAAGCTTCCAAAAATACAATGTCAAGTGCAAATCCTCGATTCATGAGGTATCACAGTTTTCAGGGTTTCCCCAACCATGTTTTGCAAAGGCTTTGTATCCTTGGGAAACTCTCAGACAAGATTCACATAGGGCAACAAGAGAAACAAAAGGTATCTGCTAAACAAAAGATGGATCAGGGCTAGGTCCTAACACTCCAAAGTTATGTCAGAAGCCACCCAGTGGGAATTAGGGCTAGGTGCTAACGCTCCAGAGCTAGGTCAGGTGTCACCCAGTGGGAATTAGGGCTAGGTGCTAACGCTCCAGAGCTAGGTCAGGTGTCACCCAGTGGGAATTAGGGCTAGGTGCTAACGCTCCAGAGCTAGGTCAGGTGTCACCCAGTGGGAATTAGGGCTAGGTGCTAACGCTCCAGAGCTAGGTCAGGTGTCACCCAGTGGGAATTAGGGCTAGGTGCTAACACTCCAGAGCTAGGTGTAACCCAGCTAAAATGCTGCCACATACCTTATTAAAAATAATAAACCAGGCAGTGGTGGCACACGCCTTAATCCCAGCACTTGAGAGGCAGAGACAGGAGGATCTCTTTGAGTTTGAGGCCATCCTGGTCTACAGAGAGAGTTCCAGGACAGACTCCAAAGCTACAGAGAAACCCTGTCTCGAAAAGAACAAAGATTAATTAATTACTTAAAAATAATAAAAATAGACTGGACAGCATGGTGCATGACTGTAGTAATGAGGAACACGCTGTGTCCCACCGCCCGGCTCCCAACTGCCTGGCACAGGGCCCCTTGTTCCGTCCCGCATGGCTAGCTTACACCCGAAATAATTACACAGAAACTGTATTCATTTAAAACACTGCCTGGCCCATTTTATCTAGCCTCTTCTTGGCCAACTCTCACATCTTAAACTAACCCATTTCTATTAATCTGTGTTTACCACCAGATCGTGGCTTACCGGGAAAGATTCAGCATGTCTGACTCTGGTGATTTCATGGCAGCTCTCTCTCTCACTCCCTTCTTCCTCCCAGAATTCTCTTCTGTCTACTCCCCCTACCTGGTTTCTGCCCTATCAAAAGGCCAAGGCAGTTTTCTTTATTCAACCAATGAAAGCAACACAAATACAGAAGAACCTCCTACACCACATGACTCTAATCCCAGGACTCAGGAGTCTGAGACAGGCAGAGTGAATTTGAGGCCAGTCTGGTATACAAAACAAGTTCCAAGACAGCCAGGACTACATAAAGGGACCCTGTCTCAAAAATAGATAGATAGATAGATAGATAGATAGATAGATAGATAGATAGATAGATGGGGCTGGAGAGATGGTTCAGTGGTTAAGACTGCTCTTCCAGATAATTCCAGCACCCACATGGCAGCTCACAACTGTCTGTAACTCCAGTTCCAGGGGTTCTGACATGCTCACACAGACATACATGCAGGCAAAACACCAGTGCACAACAAAGTAAAACCAAATTAATAAAAAAGAATAGAAAAGTAATTTTAAAAAATCAGTCAGGGTTATAAAGAAACCCTGTCTCGAAAATGAACAAAATAATTAGTAATAATAATAAACAATCTTTTTTAAACTGCTGTGCTTTCAGTCTGGTTGCTACAGCATGTTGTTGCTTGCTTGTGATCTGAAGTTCAACCACCCAATGTAAAATATTGGCTCTGGACAGATACCCATCCCATCC